>PVKV010000258.1:45617-152850 GCA_004027835.1 Alouatta palliata | reverse complement strand
TCCCTTGTTTTCCAGAAACTTCTGCAGCAAGAGCTTGTACTTAGTAGGCATACAGATACTTGCTACATGAAGGGGCCAGCTGAAGAAGGAGAAACAACTTCATGGTATAACCTAGTCTCAGTTTCTTCAGAAAGCAACCAAGTCTGAAAAGCAGCTTCCATTTCAGTATGTTCACGTATATCAAATCATCATGTTGCACACTTTAAATATACATAATAAAAAAATAAATGTAACATAAAGGACTTCCCAGGGTAGAAGGGTCTGTATCCATTTTTTGATATGTTTACAAATATCTAAACTATCCTTACCAACAAAACCTGCTTTTCAGGGGGGAAAAAGTTTCACAATAAAAATTCGGGGTTAAATCAAAATGAAATGTCATAACTAATTTTTGCTTTTAAGTACATGTTACCCATTCTGGCCAGGCATGGTGACTCACACCTGTAATCCCAACACTTTGGGAGACTGGGAAGGGTGGATCAAGAGGTCAGGAGTTTGAGACCAGCCTGACCAACATGGTGAAACCCCGTCTCCACTAAAAATACAAAAAATTGGCCAGAAGTGGTGGCAGGCGCCTGTAATCCCAGCTACTCAGGAAGCTGAGGCAGGAGAATTGCTTGAACCCAGGAGACAGAGATTGCAGTGAGCCAAGATTGTGCCACCGCACTCCAGCCTGGACAACAGAGCAAGACTTTGTCTCAAAAAATTAAAAAAAAAGTACATATTATCCATTCCACAACTCCCTGCTACCAAAATCACATACACAAACACCATGGTGATTTTGCCCAGTTATTTCAGTAACAAACTCAGTTGTCACTTCTTGCGACAGCTACATCTTGATCCCAAGGGTAAGGTAACTGGACACAGGACCCCCGCCAAGAGTCCAGCCAGCTTCTATTTCTCAGGGCACCTATACACCATTAGCCATTGTTGGCAAATGGTGGACATGCACAAGGTTCCCAAGCTTTTTCATATTGGAAAAAACCTCATGCTCCCCAGATCCTGAGCAGACATCCCAGGCTAGGGGAGCAATGCACAAGGTCTCCAGTTACGCGAGGCAAAGGTGCCAGCCTTCCTGGGGGTGGCACATCCCACCCTCTTCTGCTTCCTCTGGCCTTACTGGGGGGATCAAAAGGGACCCGCTGGCAGGCAACTCTGCAGGGGTGGAGGGTGGGGCTGGCCCTGCCCCACACACAGGTTCAGGTCCTGGCCAGTCGCAACCCTCCAGCAGCCCCTCCCCGTGAGACGCTTTGGAGCACGGCAGCCTGTGCTCTCCCTTTCTGCCGTTGCTGTGGCAGAGCTAAAAAGGAAAACAGAGACTCAACTGGGAAAGAATTATGTTTTCCCTTTATTATTTTCTATCAAATTTGACAGAAAACAAAATCTATCAAAATGTGTCTATAAAACATAAAATAATTATGCTTTTTCTGGTGTTCCGTAAGGGAAAGAATTGTGTTTCTTCTATAAAATCGGTGTCGCTCAAAAACACTCATGTCTAGGCACGGTAAAGATGTATCGCTGCCCACTGCCCATTCCCCACTGGCGATGGGAAGATGTGGCGGCCAACAAGTGATCCCACCCAGGACACACAGCAGTCAGCCACGTGGCATTTCATTCTCTCGCTCACCAACATCTGCAGAGAGGAAGCCATGGAGAAGTCCCCAGATGTGTGGTCTTGGAGAAACAGTTCAAAGGACTCTGCCAAGTAACTGGAACATCCACGAGGGGCGGGGGGGGGTGTGCCCAAATTATGAACTCACACCAGGGGCACCTTCCACCCACAGAAGCAAAGGGAACACTCAGCTCAGAGGTCCCCACACACCAACTCACAGCTCACAGTTAACCGTGGGAGTCACGGCTGCCACAGGCCGTCAACAAGAGTCACGTGTCTTACTATCAAAGCGAAACCTTTCTAAATAATATGACAAATATTAGTATTAGCCAAAGTGTCAATACCTATATGAGATTCCCTGCCTTTTAACATCCAAGTGTGACCATGTGTGAGATGCCTTCAAAGTCCAATGACACACAGTCATTCGCTTTTTTGTTTTTAATAACAAATTTGGCTCATTATAAAAGCAATATACAATCATTATAGAAAATTTGGAAAATACAGAGAAAGTGTTAAAAGATTATAAGATTATTAAAATCACCCTTAAGCACTCCACCAGAAATAGATCCTATATATATCTTCCTTTTTCCTTCCAATGGTTTCCTTTTTTTTTTTTTTTTTTTTTTTTGAGACAGGGTCTCACTGTTGCACAGGCTGGAGTGCAGTGGCACAATCACAGCTCACTATAGCCTCAACCTCCCTGGCTCAGGCAATTCTCCTGCCTCAGCCTCCTGAGTAGCTGGGACTACAGGCATGCACCACCATGCCTGGCTAATTTTTGTATTTTTTGTAAAGAATACAAAATTTTGCCAGGCTGCCCAGGCTGGTCTCGAACTCCTGGGCTCGAGCGATCCACCAGCCTCAGCCTCCAAAAGCACTGGAATTATAGGCGTGAGCCACCGCACATGGCCCAGTCTTCTTTCTACGGAGATAGGTGTATAGCAAACATGTGTTTGTTTCATGGTTTAACTTTTGTTCATTTTGTTAGGACCCAAACTTCAATCCTGCTCCTGGGAGGTTCCATGAACTGGGAAAGCCTTGGAGGAAGGAAGCCCAGCTTGGCCGCCCAAAGCCTGCACCTCAGCCAAGTCCTGCTTCCTCCTGTTGTCGGGCACGGTGACGCTGATGAAGTCACACATGACTGGGTTTTACAGTGGGAATCACACTCTACCGTGGTGTTTGGGATCGACGAAAGCCTCAGAGCACATCCTTCACAAATGCCAAGAGCCAAGTGTCATTGACATGAGGGTTTTTTCTCCTCGGGTCTTGCTGCTATTCTTTCCAGTTATGTCACAGTAACAGAGAAGCACATAAATCTTCTGTGCTATTCGTCATAAAGAGCAGTGTCAAGGCAGCAAACTGTATAAACACAGCTGGTACACAGTAAAACTATTTAGATAACTGGTGTATTTATTTTGTTATTTCACATCCCATACTACAATAGTACCTAGGACACGGTAAATGTTGAATGCAAGACGAATATTATAACTGGGACATTGAAATAATTCCTGCAGACCCAAAAGAAAGTGCCACCAATATAATGGAAAACTATAAAATTATACTATGTGAAACTGATATAGAGAGAAAAAAATTAAATCTCTGAAGAACAACTTTATAGTTCTAGGATTCTGTATGCCGGGCAGCCCAGCTCAGCAGCGACACCCTGTGGCGAGAGATCTTTGATTCCCAGCAACAGAGGCTCAGGAAGCAGAATGCGGGCCCAGGCATCCAATCCCTAAGGCAGGCGACGAGCTGAATGGACAGGCGGATTTAGCAGATGACTGGGTGCCAAGATTCTTCCATGAAACTTAATTCCATGGGGAAGATTGAGATCTGTTAAGTAGGGATGCCGGAAAGAAACCCAAATGCAAAGTACAAACCCAATTCCACTCCCAGTCTCTGTGGTCCAGGTCTATAAACACTGACCCACAGCACAGTGACCGGATACGGGAGGAATTCAGCCTTCTCTGGAAAGACCATCTCAATCAGTGTAGATCCACGTCCAAATTCATTTGCACCATCATCCTTTAGAGAACTTGTATTCCAAGAAAACATCAGATAGAACCCTGAATTCTGCCATTTCCTTCTATAGCAGATTCAAGGTCATCTAAGCAGAGTTAACAAAAAGGCCAGACACGGTGGGCCACGCCTGTAATCCCAACACCTTGGGAAGCCAAGGCAGGCAGATTGTTTGAGCTCAGGAGTTCAAGACCAGCCTGGGCAACATGGAGAAACCCCGTCTCTACAAAAAGTATAAAAAAAATTGGCCAGGTGTGGTGATGCACACCTGTAGTCCCAGCTACTTGGGGGGCTGAGGTGGGAGGATCTCATGAGCTTGGGAGGTTGAGGCTGCAGTGAGCCATGACTGCACCACTACACTCCAGCCTGGGCAACAGAGCAAGACCCTGCCTCAAAAACTAAAAATAAACATTAAGAAACAAGGGTATGAGCAACAGACACATAATCATTCCATTCCTTGGGCTCCCAAAGTAAAGCAGAACTCAGCCAGAAATCAGCAACTGAGAGGAGAGCAGTCAACAGCGCAGATGCCCAAGAAAACCCGCAAGGCCGAGTGGAGGGCCCACAGTGGGAAGTGAACATTGCTGTAAATCATTCTTTTCCAAAGTTATTATCTAATAAGGGGCTTAGTAGGGAGTGTTCATGTATGTGTATACAGAGCAAAATACTTGCTTTAATCATGTTCAAGCATTTCATTCCCAAGGTTTGTGAAAAGGGAAATCAATACTCCCCCAACTGATCAATCACTAGGTGAAAATGTATCGCCTCCCACTGCCCCAGGCTGTTTAAAAAAACTGAAAGAACAAAAATGTGAAGTGTCTGTTGTGTGCTTGAATATAAGCGGACACATGACACAAAGCCCCGACATGGGTATTCAGGTCATACTCATCCTAAATACACCAGAAATGCCAAGAGTTCCAAACGTCTGCTCACAGGAGAATAACCTGGGGCAGGGCCACTCTTTCCTATCCACTGCTCTGTCCAAGAGTCCGGAGGTCAAGTCCGAAAATCAGCATGATCAGAACTCCCGGAAAGGGCAGGGAGCTCTGCCAAGGGCGAGGCCAGGTCACCTCACTCCCTGACTTTCCCGGCTGGGAGCCTCCAAGCATAAGGTAGCCAGCCCCAGCCCTCCACGCCCCGGAAAGGAGGGACAGAGAAGGTCTAGGGGAGTGGGACACCAGTCATGCTTCCCAACAGGGCCCTGCCCCATTCCTCCAAGGTGGGTTGTCCATAACACTTGAAGCTCTGAGGGCTGGTTTTATTTTTATTTTGTTTTTATAAGTCACAAGTCAGAGGTGACACTTCCTTCTATTAATGCGACACATAAAAACAGAGATACTCCATTCTCTCAGGATGCTCTGAGTTCCTGGGACGAAGAGGCAAACAAAAGTCACACCACTAATTCCAAAGAGCATCCATCAAAACAGTGCAAACTGGCTAAAGACTGGATGAAAGTATAATAAAAGAAAGTTTCTCAAATAAAAGAAAAAATCAGGCCAAGCATAGTGGCTAATGCCTGCAATTCCAACACTTTGGGAGCCCAAGGCAGGCAGATCACCTGAGGTCAGGAGTTCGAGACCAGCCTGACCAACATGGAAAAACCATGTCTCTACCAAAAATACAAAATTAGCCACGTGTCGTGGCGCATGCCTGTAATTGGGAGGGTGAGGCAGGAGAATCGCTTGAACCCAGGAGGCAGAGGTTGCAGTGAGCCAAGACTGCACCATTGCACTTCAGCCTGGGCAACAAGAGCGAAACTCCATCTCAAAAAAAAAATCATCCATTACTATATTATTCATTTTTCAAATTAAAAACATACCTGTAGTCTTTTAAAACAATGTCACAGGCACTTGTTAGGCACATTATACACATTTAACTCATTCAACCCCCAACAACCTAATAATAATTGCACTATTGTCTAAATAATACAATTCATGCAGAACTTTCACATCTATTATTTCACCTAGTCCTCAAATAATCCTGTAAGGTGTTCCAATCCTAAACGCTCTCAGATTTTCTATCTGTCTTCTCCAAGTGAGCACATCATACCCAGATAGTTCACAGCTCTGCTCTCCTTCAAAAACTAAGGGACACAGTGTAACACAAAAGAAATTGCCTCCTTTTTAAAAAATGCTGGGGTGAGAGGTATAATTTGTTCAGTTCAAGAGAAAGCAGGTAAGTTTGGTGTTCTTTTGTTTTATTGAGACAGTCTCGCTCTGTCCCCCAGGCTGGAGTGCAGTGGGGTGATCTAGGCTCACCACAACCTCCGCCTCCCAGATTCAAGCAATTCTCTCCCTCAGCCTCCCAAGTAGCTGGGATTAAAGGCACCCACCACCACATCCGGCTAATTTGTATATTTTTAGTAGACATGGGGTTTCACCATGTTGGCCAAGCTAGTCTTGAACTCCTGACCTCATGATCCACCCGCCTTGGCCTCCCAGTTTGGTATTTAAAGTCACCTAGACTATTGGGTGTTTGCAGAAACTACATGGTTATGTCATCAAACTCACAAATTTGTCTGTTCAGAGAAGACAACAGAAATAGACAAAATAATTTGTCACAACGACTACAAAACTGACAGCATGGCCAAGCAAGGGGGATTAGCAAGAACACACACCTGGGGAATCTGGCGACCTGCCCAAAACCAGGTATCAATCACAGGCAGCAAGTGCAGGCACTGGCCAAGAGGATCCCCAAACACGTTCCCCGCTCCGTGGGCATTTTCCTGTTAGACGCGACTCACAGACGTGAACTGAAACTCACTGTTGCCACAAGATGGCAGACATGAGCACAAATGTGATTGTTCTGAAGCTTTGCCAAGAACCACCCAAATCAAAACAAATGTTTTCAATCCCAAATGAATAAAATGACGGTTTCTGAATACACTCTTGACACGGTTTCTGAATATACTACACCTAACGTGGAAAGGGCCACACCTGCGGACTTCACACCTTTCTATAAGTCGTCCCTCCCTTACACGTAATCCTTCCCCAACAAAATGAATATTTGCACATCTTGAAGATGATTTTCAAACCCGAAGTCAAAACAGAAATGAAAAATCAAAATCAAAACCAACCAAAATAAAACAATGAAAGGCAACGGGCCGCCACTGTGAAGAGGGCCCCACTGCGGTGCGCTCTGCCCAGCTGAGCCCACAACTCACCTCCGCAGCTGACAGCAAGTAAAGAGGTGTTAAGGCAGGAACTTGTTTCGTATCACAGCTGAGGCCGAGGGTCGTCAGGATCTCTCTAAGGACTTCGTACCTTCTAAAATTGCTTGACTTGAGCAAGTTAAAATCTTCTGGAGTTTGCACAATGTCAGAGCTGGGAGGTAGTTCTAAGTGCACCTGAAGGGAAAGACAACACTTTGTAAACTGGGGGCACTCACAGGTAGTAAGAAAAACAGGTTTTGTTTTTTTTTTCTTTTTTTAATTTAGAGACGGGATCTCATTATGTTGCCCAGGCAGGTCTTAAACTCCTGGGCTTAAGCAATCCTCCCGCCTCAGCCTCCCAAAGTGCTGGGATTACAGACAGGTATGAACCACCATGCCTGACCAAAAAATTTCTTTGCCAGTTTTCTTCTCCAAGTGAGCACATCACACCCTGATAACTCATAGCTTTGCTCTCCTCTGAAAATTAAGGGACTCAGTATAATCCAAAAGAGAAAGCCTGAATATGAATTTTTCTAATTATCAGTAGCATATCAGCTCTGAAGCTGAATATCTGGAAAGTCATGGCCAACAGGAAAATGATTCCAAAACACCTTTAATCACAATTAAAATTGTGATTGGCTGGCTGGGTGCGGTGGCTCACACCTGTAATCCCAGCACTTTGGGAGGCCAAGGTGGGCGGATCACCTGAGGTTAGGAGTTTGAGACCAGCCTGACCAACATGGAGAAACCCCATCTCTACTAAAAATACAAAAATTAGCCGGGTGTGGTGGTGCATGCCTGTAATCCCAGCTACTAGGGAGACTGAGGCAGGAGAATTGCTTGAATCCAGGAAGTGGAGGTTGCAGTGAGCTGAGATCATGCCACTGCACTCCAGCCTAAGCAACAAGAGTGAAACTCTATCTCAAAAAAAAAAAAAAAAATCGTGGTTGTCAGGCTGAGAGGCCGTGGTGGAAATGACCCTGGACAGTCGTCTCTCTCCAGGTACTGATGTTTCACACTCATTAGTCATGTGACCTTCTGCAAGTTACTGAACTTGGTTATGGGAACAAAATATCTAGAAAGACAACTGTGCTAAAAACCTAACTGCAAGTGAGTTCAAGGAAGCAAATGAGTCATGCTGGAAACTTCCGTTTGACCTATTAGCCATAACTGGAAAATAAAACCTGGGAAGAAAGCAGCCTTATTCATCATTTTAAGGGAGTTTGCAAGAGGCTGGGCTCATACCTGTAATCCCAACACTTTGGGAGGCAGAGGTAGGAGGATTGCTTAAGCCTAGGAGTTTCAGACCAGCCTGGGCAACATAGTGAGACCCTCTCTCTACAAAAAATACAAAAATTAGCCAGGCATGGGTGGTGTGCTTATAGTCCCAACTCTTGGGAGGCTGAGCTGGGAAGATCCCTTGAACCCAGGAGGTTGAGGCTGCAGTGAGCCATGATCGTGCCAGTGCACTCCAGCCTGGGCAACAGAGTGCAACCATCTCAAAAAAAGAAAAAAAAAAAAGAGAGAGAGAGAGAGTTTGCAGGAACTCTCCTTGAATAATGTTGTTTCACTCAAAGTCATTTAGTTATGAAGTTGATAAGTGGAAAAAAAAAAATCACTTCCCTGCCGGGGCCACAGTCTGTGTGGGTCTGCACATTCTCCCCATGTCTGCACGGGTTTTCTCTGGGTCCTCCGTTTTCCTTCCACATCCCCAGGCTGTGACGTGTCTGCATGGTCCCGGTCTGAGCACATGTGGGTGTGGGTTGAGTGTGCCCTCCCATCCCGGCCAGGGCTGGCTCCCCACCAGTGCCCTGAACTTCCAGGATGAGCTCCAGCCACCCGGCCGCCCACCATGCTGAACTGAAATAATTAGGGAAATAATTATCTTATGTTTTTATTAATCTTTCTTAAATGTACATATAACTCATATTTATTTCAATGTTTCAGTGTTTGGGCCTTTATTTAGAAGTTTGGTAATGTCTTTGGGACAGAAATATGCCATGGGAACTGACTTCTTGTTTGTATCAATTAGCCTATGGTAACACTGGCTTCATTATTTGCCATTTCACTTAAGTGTGCCGTTTCCAAGAACCTATCAACAACTTTAAGTGAGGACTTACTGAGGAAGGAGGAGTAAGATTTCTTGGACACCAGAAAGGCCTTTCCTGCCACCCTCCTTCCCAAGTGAGTTTTAAGACTTGGAACTTCGCCTCGTTATTTCAGGCTTTGTTGTCTAGTTAAAATTAAAATTAAAGTATCTCTACCTCTCAACAGTCTCTGTCATGGTATGAAGGAACTTACTGGAACCTTTAGCTCCCCTGAGATCAGATTTTAAATGAGCATTGGAGCCCAGAGGCTGCCAGAACACTGAGTACCCAGAAAAGCAAACTGAGCTCCTTTGCCTTATTTTGTTTTGGCTTCGCCGACTGTATGCAAAACTTCTAGCCTGATATTACAGAAGTACTATGAAAATAGAAAAGCATAGTGCCAGCTTTCAGGCCACTTAAAATCTCTCAATTCCCACCACAACTTAACCAAGCCAAATATACCAACCAAATGTTAAAAGTTGAGGCCTGGCTAGGTGTGGTGGTTCATGCCTGTAATCCCAGCACTTTGGCAGTCCGAGGCAGGAGGATCACTTGAGGCCAGCAGTTAGAGACCTGGCCAACATGGCGAAACCCCACTGCCACGAAAAATACAAAAATTAGCCAGGCGTGGTGGTGCATGCCTGTAATCCCAGCTACTTGAGAGGCTGAGGCAGGACAATCATTTGTACCTGGGAGGCAGAGGTTGCAGTGAGCTGACATCATGCCACTGCACTCCAGCCTGGGCAAAAGAGCAGGACTCCATCTCAAAAAAATAAACAAACAAAAATTAAACCCCAAGGACTGCTTTGTTTCACTGTCTTACGGTTTCAAGATGTAGGTGCTTCTACAATGGAAACAAAAAAAGAGGCCACCTCCGGTTCTACGCTCCCAATGAACAGGGAGACGTGGCACGCCAGAGTGTGTGGGTGGTAGATTTGGGCTCCTCGTCCACAGAGGTACTGGACTAGAGTCTCATTCTCTGGGTGTAATCCTGTTACCATAATGACAGGTCTATTTCTTTTTTTTTTTTTTTAATGTTTGTTTTTGAGACAGAGTCTTGCTCTATCACCAGGCTGGAGTGCAGTGGCGCGATCCTGGCTCACTGCTACTTCCGTTTTCCGATTTCAAGCAATTCTCCTGCCTCAGCCTCCCGAGTAGCTGGGACAACAGGCACGCACCACCACGCCCAGCTAATTTTTTGCACTTTTAATAGAGACGGGGTTTCACCATGTTGGACAGGATGGTCTCGATCTCTTGACCTCGTGATCCGCCTGCCTTGGCCTCCCAAAGTGATGGGATTACAGGCGTGAGCCATCGCGCCCGGCCGACGGTCTATTTCTGTAACTTGGCTTCTTCTAAAAGTTAAGACTTTTTAGTTGGACCGAAGACCAGAACTAAAAAAATGTCTCCAGGCACAAATAGGGAGAGAGAGTGGTACTGGCATCTAGTGGGTAGAGACCAGGGATGTTATTCCGCAGCCTAAAACACACGGGACTGCCCCTCACCACGAAGAATTCTCTGACCCAAAATGTCAGTACTGCCATGTTTGAGAAACTCTGCCATAAAAGCCAACCCACTGTGACCATGTGCTAAGCTAAACAAAACAAAATCTTTCAAAATCCACGTTAGAGATTTTCTGTGGCCAACTTCATGGCAAACTCCTGGTCCATTTGACACTCAAATGTCAGCATTAATCCACAGCCTTAAGTTTTCCCTGCAAACTTGATCAGCACACAGCGAGCATACAAACATTTCCTTTCTTTATTATTATGAATGGCAAAGGCATCAAATCTGCAGCTTACTTGGCTGTGACACCACTGCCTAGGGTGCAGCTGTGTTCTGCCCTTGAAGTTCTTTACCTCCTCTTATTGGGTTACATCATTACTAGATTTATGACAAAGACGAAGGCTATGAAATTGAACAGGGAAAGAGGAAACTAACCAGCCTGTGATAATATTTATTTTTTAATCTCAGTTAAGGTATCACAGAGACACAGGCCTGTGGAGAAAACAGTGACCCTGTTACATAGAAGACTGGAAGTCATTTAAAATCAAAAATGACATTCTAATCCTCTGAATCTGATTTGTGAAGCTGCATCATATTGCCTTTTTTTCTAGGGCAATGCACTGCAGTATCAAATTTTATGATAGTAATGGGGTCAATTTAAATGGTGCAGCAAGCAGATTTGCTATGTAACTCGGAGAAATGTATCGCAACAGTGCCAAATCAATTTTCTAGTACACGTCTGTGCTCAGGGGTGGTAAAATTCGCTCTTCAAAACTGAAATATGGCTCTAGGAAGTCGGGTTTTTAAGTGGATTTTCTGAGAATACGCAGTTACTATAGTTACCATATTTGCAGTGTAAAAGATAAGAGGAACATTTATTAGGCCTCCAAAAGCTAATTCATGCGGTCTGCAGCCCTACAGGAAACCTGCCTGGGCTGTACACATTCACCTGTCCCAATGTCCTCGTTCCTCAGTTTTAAGTGTCTGCTTGAGTATTATCTTAAGAACAAGTGAGTCAGTTTTAGAATTGTAAAGAAACAAATACATACTCCCTGGAAAAATGTGTGGCCAGAAAAATCAAGAGACTTCGCTTCCAGGAGAACTGGAAAGTTCAAAGCATTACAAAAATGAAAACAAAACAAAAAAGTAAACAATTCTCTAACTCAACAAAAAGATCCCTATAATAAAACAAAATCCATCATATTTATCTTGGGAATTCTTCTGGACAAAATATCTACGTCTGCTTAGTTTTCTCATTAGAGGATCAAATCCTTAAAGGCAAGTGAATGTTCATCTAACTCAAATGAAAACCTTTTCCCCTAAGCATTAAGAGATTTGGAGTAAATGATAAAGAATTCTGAAATAGTCTATTCGCTACTGTTTGCTTAAACAAACAAAACGCTAAAAGGAAGAAGAAGATGGAATAAAAAGAAAAAAAAGAACCAAAGGATCTCCTAAGCAAGAAATTAGCATTTTCCTTTCCTCCTCTTTCCATTTTTTTTCCTATGTATTATTATGCCACAAATCTAAGTAGCTTCAATATTCTCTTTTTTTTGAGATGGAGTCTCACTCTGTTGCCAGACTGGAGTGCAGTGGCGCAGTCTCAGCTCACTGCAACCTCCGCCTCCCGAGTTCAAGCAATTCTCCTGCCTCAGCCTCCTGAGTAGCTGGGATCAATATTCTCTTGTCTGAAGATTTTTTTCAGCACTTGGAAGATTGACAAAACATAAGAAAGGAATTGGGAACCTGAAGATGTTTTAACACAAACTGCCTTGCCAATCAACTGTAGTGTTTCATCGTGGTGGTCACTGACATCTAGAATCACGACCCAGATGGTTTTAACTTCCTACGTTAAATAAAGGCTCAATTATATTAACCAAGGGGTACTCTGAGGCAAGAAAGCAGACTGATGTAGTTAAGAAGGATCATTACTAGTAAAGAACCAAACAAGAATTTTCTGACTAAGCCTCAGTGAACCAGCAAGCTCATTTATCCCTGACACCCACCTTTTTCCTTCCTCACAAGTCTTTCGGTTAATCAGGGTATTCAAGAAAGCCCTGAACTAAACTAAACCTGCTCACTATCAGCAAAAGCTCCCAGCCAGCAGTCAAAAACAGCCTGCAGCACACAAACTCCTGAAACTTTTAAGCATGTAGCTTTAAAAGGCATATTTCCTCTTAAAGATACCCACAGATACCCAAAGATCACCAAATCCATGCTGCCCTGAGTACCTGGCAAAGAACAGCTTCTCCCCCATGAGTTCCAAAAGGCACATGCACAATCATCCTGTCCTTGTCCTCGTTCTCCAGGTGGCCCTGGAGCCAGCCGGGGCTGAGTCGCTCTCCGGGGCCTTCCTGGTACCTGCAGCCACTGCTCAAGATGCTGAGCTTCACCTCGCTCTGGTCAGCCTTGGAGAAAACCAAGTTCTGAACCGTCTTCCGCAGCACACCTTTGCTTGTCACCTGAAAGCCACCAAAGGTGAAGGACGAAGACAGGCCCAGCACCTTCCCTCCCTGAGACAGATAGGCCATGAACTTCTGGTATAGGGCTTCGGGAATGGGCTCCCTGGTAGCAACGACCAATAGCAGACAGTTGTCCGTCCACGGGTCTTTGAGGGCACTTTCCTCCGGCAGGTGGTAGAGAATGTAACTGTCAACATCCACACAGTCGGCCAGCACGGACTGGACCTCCTGGAAGCGGCTGAGGGCTTCCTGGGAGTCGGAGCCCACATAGAGGAGGATGTTGGGTGCCTTTCCCGTGAGGTTGACTCTCCTCCTCTCTCTTTCAGGGCCAGTCTCATCAGCAACACTCTCCAAACTGCTGCTATAATCATAGGGAAGGTCTGGAATGTTCTCTGCAGATGCAAACTTGACTGACTCAATGGTGCTGTTCTCAAGTTCCAGACACTCATGGCAACTGGACAGATGGAGGTGATAATGTTCGATGGGGCCCCCTCCCCTGTCACTGTCCCCAGCAGGCTCACTCCCAGAGGCACTGCCTCTCCTCTGTTTGGGCTCTTCACCAAGAGCCTTCGGGTCATCTCTGCCAACGTGCTCCATATTGTCCTGCTCAGGCTTAATCTCAAGAGAAGATTCAGGCTTCGGTTCTAGGATCCGGGCTTGCTTGTTTGAGGCCTGATCCTTCACTTCCTTCAGGGTGGAGTCCTGCAAATGCACCGCTAAGGCACGAACAGGAGAGAGAGAGAATTATCAGCACTTCCTGTGTAACACATAGCTCATTTCAAGCATCTCAACACCCTCTCTGCATTCTGGGACTTAGATTCCAGGACAGCCACTGGCGCGGCTCCCACCTGCATTGCCCCTCAACCCAGGGACATCCTTTGGAAACACTAATTGTTCCTGCCTGAAGACCCCAAGTGAAATCAGCAGTTTGCCCAACATCTTTTACACCTATCAGAGAACCTAAGATCCTCTTACTGAATGGTGAAGAAAGTGAGATTCAGAGAGGTACATTTGCCTCCTTACTTACAGATTCTGTTTCTTAGGTGTTACTCTCCTTTACGATAATGAAACTGAGCAATGAAAAGGACACATATCTAGAGTCTACCCTACATGCCCCAGTGAAATGTCAGTCTCAGGATACATCATAGGATCAGCGGGAGAAGACTCTTCCCAGTATCTTGTCTCAGGACTGGAACATAAGTTGACAATCACTGATTCAAAAACATTTATTAAGCACTTGCTATGTGTCAGACATGGTATTAGAGACATGTACGAGGTGATTCTGGATATCAATATCAAGGGATTTACCTAAACTTCCAGAACTGACAAGGGACATTTATTTGCCCATGAGATGAAAGAAGACATTTGTAGACATAAAAAGCCTGTTTTTAAGTCTAATCAAGGAAGAAGAGTTTGCATGTTTCCTGAAAAGCAATTTGTCCCAAAAAATTGTGATACACAAATTTTAAGTAAAAAGCTGTTTGATTTAGCACTTCATAGTAACTCTAGCTATGTTTCCCACTCAATCCAAACTAGAGTCTAGATACCAGTTATTCTGTATTAAACTGTATGACATAAATATCATATGGGTTCTGAACGTGAATGCCTCATAAGCAATGCAGTTATGAAACATTCTTGTTTAAAGAATTTAATAGACCGGGCATGGTGGCTCATGCCTGTTATCCCAGCACTTTGGGAAGCCAAGGAGGGCAGGTCACCCGAGGTCAGGAGTTTGAGACCAGCCTGACCAACATGGAGAAACCACGTCTCTCCTAAAAGTACGAAATCAGCCAGGTACGGTGGCACATGCCTGTAATCCCAGCTACTCGGGAGGCTGAGGCAGGAGAATTGCTTGAACCCGGGAGGCGGAGGTTGCAGTGAGCTGAGGTCACATCATTGCACTCCAGCCTGGACAACAAGAGCAAAACTCCATCTCAAAAAAAAAAAAAAGAAAAGAAATTTAATAAGCACAAAAATGTACCCTGCCACCCCCCCCAAGAAAAATACACTTGACACGTGCATGAATTGTATATTGTTATAGTGAAATCAAATGTATTGACTGAATTAAACTGAAACTAAGCATAGCCCTTATGTCACAGCAGTAAGAGTACTCAACAGTACTATTATTAAGCTAATAACCTAAAGTGTCCCACTATGATAAAACCTTTTCCTATTTCATTTTATTTTTTTGAGACAAGGTCTCACTTTGTCCCCTAGACTGCAATGCAGTGGTGTGATCATGGCTCACTGTAGCCTCAACCTCCCTGCTCAAGTGATCCTCCCACCTCAGCCTCTCAAGTAGCTGGGACCTCAGGCGTGCACCACCACACCCAGCTAATTTTTTTTTTATTTTTTTGGAGATGGAGGTTGATGTTACCCAGGCTGGTCTCAAACTCCTGGGCTCCAAGTGATCCTCTTGCCTCGGCCTTCCAAAGTGCTGGGATTTTATAGGCATGAGCCACTATGCCTGACCAATAAAAATATTTTCTAAAGTTACTTACACACAATCTTTTGGGGTACCAGACCATTATCCATCTGGAGTCTATCTTCCATGAATGCCACCCCCAGCTTGCTGAAGTTGTCCACACTTGCTTCCGCAATTAACCGATAAGGATCCCCAGGTCTGCAAGCTAATGGCAAACAACAGTCGGACCACTTGACAAGCTGAGAAAAAGCAGAAGAGGGAGGAGGTAGGAAAAGACAGGTTGAGATTTTTCTTCTCTAAAATAACCAGATACTTTATTTTCCCCTTGAGGCTCTTACCACTAAATTACAGTCATTAATAACAAATTACTAGATATTGCATTTTATTAATAGCAAAGTTGTTTTGAATCAAACGTGCTCATCTCTACCTGACAACGGTGCTTACAAAACACTAATATAACTCTCATTTACAAGTACTGGTCTTCAATTTTTTAAGGAACTAAAAGGTAAAGGGACATTCCCCAGACACCGGAAAAACATGTGCAGCCCTTTAAAAATAGAGAAGAAAGAACAAGAAGTCCACAATACCCAAGGACTTTAAATGTAACCTGTGGACCCACTTTTCTCAACGTGTGATCCAAGACTAGGTGCAACAGATCTCCCAGGGAGCACATCAGACCTTCCGAGTCCCAAGCACGACTCCCTCCCTGTCTGCTGCACTGGACTCTCTGAAATTGAAGTCCAGGAATCAGAATGCTAAAACTTCTTCCCCTGTAGTTCCTGCACTCAAGGAACTGTGAGAACAATCCGAAAAGACTCTCCAGTTCCCGTCTGTAAGGAAGTTCACATTCCCACCACAAGAGGGACAGGGAAAAACAGAGCAGGCCAACACCCTGCTAAGCCTTCCAGTTCTTACTATAGAAGATGTGACACCGGGACCTCCAACACCCATACCCTCTCTGAGGGTTCCCATGAAGAAGAGAACTTATGAGGTGAAGAGCCCGGTGCTGCAGTCAGGGGTCTGAGCCCAAGTCAAAGGTAACTAAGCATCGCTGTCTGTCCTCGGGCAAGCTTCTGACCCCTGCAGCGTCCTCATTTGTAAAACGAGAATACTGGCAATATTAATACTAATAAATATAATTTAACGCTTGGTTGTGTTAATAAGATTAAAGAGTATACTTAATGCCCCCAGTAAAAGCTTACATCTACCGGAATAAAGTACTCAATTACTGAAAGCTGCTTTTATTAGCTATCACAAATGTGGCTTTAAAAGCAGCAGTGAGCAGGGCAGTCTTTTTCTAAGATGCCATGAATGAGTCCTCTGCTTCCTAAGGATATCTTCTCACGGACACACTACCCAAATGTCATAATTACAGATAAATTATTTTGAATTCCATTTTTATGTATTTGTATGTATTTATTGAGATGAATACTCGCTATATCACCAGGCTGGTCTCGAACTCCTGGCCTTGAGCAGTTTCTCCACCTCAGCCTCCCGAGTAGCTGGGATGACAGTCTCAGGCCACCACACTTGGCTTGAATTCCATTTTACATAATGGTGGGCTAGAATTTTACAACACCTCCTAAAAACTATTTTTAAAATGCTGGATAAAATAAATGAATAACGTACTACCTTAAAAGTCTAGAAGAACTGACTAGGTAATAGTGAAGTTCCGGGCCAAGTGCTGGGATAAATCCCGAACCTTCCAGAGCCAAGGGGATTCCTGCAAGACAAGCCACTTCTGCCCCCAGGGTCCTTGCTCATCCAGGCAACTTGGCCTCCAAAAGTCAACGTCCAACTGGCATAAGCATACACATGTAGTGATATAGTTTGGCTGTGTCCCCACCCAAATCTCATCTGGAACTGTAATCCCCATGTGTCAAGCGAGGGATCTGGTGAGAGGTGACTGGATCATGGGGGCGGTTTCCCCTATGTTGTTCTCGTGATAGTGAATGAGTTCTCATGAGATCTGACACTTTTAAAGTGTTTGGGCTGGGTGCAATGGTTCATGCCTGTAATCCCAGCACTTTGTGAGGCTGAGGCAGGCGAACTACCTGAAATCAGGAGTTTATGACCAGCCGGGCAACGTGGTGAAACACCATCTCTACTAACAATACAAAAATTAGCCAGGCATGGTGGTAGATGCCTGTAATCCCAGCTACTCAGGAGGCTGAGGCAGGAGAATTGCTTGAACCCAGGAGGTGGAGGTTGCAGTGAGCCGAGATCATACCACTACACTCCAGCCTGGGTGACAAAGCATGACTCTGTCTCAATCAATCAATCAATCAAGTGGTAGTTTCCTCTCTCTCTGTGTCTCTCGCCTGCCACGATATAAGACATGCCTTTGCCTGCCACCATGACTGTAAGTTTCCTGAGGCTTCTCCAGCCATGAAGAACTGTGAATCAATTAAACCTCTTTCCTTTATAAGTTACCAGTCTTGAGCAGTTCCTAATACCAGTATGAAAACAGACTAACACGTATAGACTAACAGAACAGAACTGAGAGTACAGAGATAAACACACATTCATGGACAACTGGTCCATGAATTTGGACAAGGGTGCCAAGACAATTCAATAAGGAAATAATAGTCTTTTCAACAAATGGTACTGGTACAACTAGATAACCACATGCAAAAAGAATGAAGATAGTCTGGGCGTGGTGGCTCATGCCTGTAATCCCAGCACTTTGGGAGGCCACAGCAGGCAGACTGCCTGAGGTCAGGAGTTCGACACCAGCCTGGCCAATGGAGTAAAACCCCATCTCTACTAAAAATACAGGAAATTAGCTGGGTGTGGTGACAGGCACCTGCAGTCCTAGCTACTCGGGAGGCTGAGGCAGGAGAATCACTTGAACCCGGGAAGTGGAGGTTGCAGAGAGCCGACATTGCACCACTGCACTCCAGCCTGGATGACAGAGCAAGACTCTGTATCAAAAACAAAAAAAGAAGATAAACCTCCTCCTCACACCATGCAGACCATGTACAAAAATTAACTCAAACTGGATCAAAGACCTCATTGTAAGAACTAAAACTATAAAATTCAGAGAAAAAAACATAGGCATAAATTGTCACAACTTTTGATCAATCAATGATTTCATAGATAAGACACCAAAAGTACAAGCAACAAAAGAAGAAACAGAGAAATTGGACTTCATCGAAAATGTTTATGCTTCAAAAGATATCAAAAAAATAAAAAGACAACACATAAAATAGAAGAAAATATTGGCAAATCATATAAGAACTATATAAGAACTAGGCTAATATCCAGAATCTACAAAGAACTAAAACAGATTTATAAGAAACAAACAAACCTATTCAAAAGTGGGCGAAGGATATGAACAGACACTTTTCAAAAGAAGACATCGATGAGGCCAACAAACATATGAAAAAATGCTCATCATCACTGGTCATTAGAGAAATGCAAATCAAAACCACATTGAGATACCATCTCATGCCACTTAGAATGGCAATCATTAAAAAATCTGGAGACAACAGATGCTGGAGAGGATATGGAGAAATATGAACACTTTTACACTGTTGGTGGGAGTGTAAACTAGTTCAACCACTGTGGAAGACAGTGTGGCGATTCCTCAAGGACCTAGAAATAGAAATTCCATTTGACCCAGCAATCCCATTACTGGGTATATACCCAAAGGATTATAAATCGTTCTATTATAAAGACACATGCAAATGCATGTTCACTGCGGCACCATTTACAATAGCAAAGACCTGGAACCAACCCAAATGCCTATCAATGATAGACTGAACAAGGAAAATGCAGCACATATACACCATGGAATACTACGCAGCCATAAAAAAGATGAGTTTGTGTCCTTTGTAGGGACATGGATGAATCTGGAAACCATCATTCTCAGCAAACTGACACAAGAACAGAAAACCAAACATCATATGTTATCACTCATAGGCAGGTGTTGAACAATTAGAACACATGGACACAGGGAGGGAAGCATCACACTGCGGTCAGTTGGAGGGGCCTAGGGGAGGGACAGCTGGGTGGGGAGGGTGGGAAGGGATAATGAGGGGAGAAATACCAGATATAGGTGATGGGGGGATGAAGGCAGCAAACCACCTTGCCATGTATGTACCTATGCAACAATCCTGCATGATCTGCACATGTACCCCAGAACCTAAATTACAATAAAAAAAAAAAGAACTAGTACAACTCAACAATAAAAAGACAATCCAATTTAAAAATTGGCAAAGGATGTAAACAGACATTTCTCCAAAGAATATACACAAATGTCCAATAAGCACATGAAACACTGCCCAGCATCATCTGTCACTAAGGAAATGCATATCAAAACCACAGTGAGACACAACGTCATACCCACTAGGATGGCTACAATCAAAACAGATGGACAATAAAAATACTGATGAGGACGAGGAAAAACTGGAACTCTAATATATTACTGGTAGAAATTAAAGTGCTACAGCTGCTTTGGAAGAGTCTGGGAGTTCCTCAAAAAGTTAAACATAGGCCGGGCATGGTGGCTCATGCCTGTAATCCCAGCACTTTGGGAGGCAGAGACAGGTGGATCACCTGAGGTCAGGAGTTCGAGACCAGCCTAACTAACAAGGAGAAACCCCATCTCTACTAGAAATACAAAATTATCTGGGTGTGATGGTGCATGCCTGTAATCCCAGCTACTCAGGAGGCTGAGGCAGGAGAATCGCTTGAATCCGGGAGGTGGAGGTTGCGGTGAGCCAAGATCGCGCCATTACACTCCAGCCTGGGCAACAAGAGCAAAACTCCGTCTCAAAAAAAAAAAAAAATTAGGCATAGAGTTACCATATGATCCAGTAATTCCACTCCTCAGTATGTATATACCTAAGACAACTGGGCCTAAACATAAGAGTATATCTACATTAGGCTCAGAGGGTCTTTCCAAAGGCATGCCCCGGAGGTCTTCACAAAAGAAACAAACTACAGGCCAGGCGCAGTGGCTCACATCTGTAATCCCAGCGCTTTGGGAGGCTGAGACAGGCGGATCACAAGGTCAGGAGTTTGAGACCAGCCTGACCAACATGGTGAAACCCTGTCCCTACTAAAAACACAAAAAATTAGCCAGGTGTGGTGGTACATGCCTGTAATCCCAGCTACTCAGAAGGCTGAGCCAGGAGAATCGCTTGAACCTGGGAGGTGGAGGTTGCAGTAAGCCGAGATCACTCCACTGTACTCCAGCTTGGGTGACAGAGTGAGACTCTGTCTCAAACAAAAAAAAAAAAAAGAAAAGAAACAAACTACGTCAAGAAACAACTAGAAGATCTGAACTTGTTCAATAAGAACCCATACTCAAACCCCAGCATTCAGAAAGATATGGTCTCCACAATGGAAAGATATCCAGAAGTACTGCAGGTTTGGTTCAAAAACCATGGAGCAAAACTCAAGAAAGTCAAATGCAAGCATATTTGGCAAAAACAAAAAGCTCAACAACAACAAATATCTGAGAATGAGGCCAGGTGCAATAGCTCACTCCTGTAATCCCAGCACTTTGGGAGGCCAAGGCAGGAGGATCACTTGAGCCCAGGAATTCAAGACTAACCTGGGCAATATGGCGAAACCCTGTTTCTACAAAAAACTATAAAAATTAGCCAGGTGTGGTAACGCACGCCTGTAGTCCCAGCTACTTGGGAGGCTGAGGTAGGAGGGTCACTTGAGCCTTGGAAGTTGAGGCTGCAGTGAGCCGTGATCAAGCCACTGCACCCCAGCCTGGGTGACAGAGTGAGACCCTGTCTGAAAAAAAAAAAAAATCTGAGGGAGGCGTCAAGCCCAATCCTTCTCAGGGAAATATGGGCACACTACCCACCTCCCCAAATGATGCCCATCCTAGAGTTTACACAGATCACCAGGCACCCTCATTCCAACTCCACTTATGCCCCAGTGGCAGGGACCCTAGAGACTACTCCATTGGCCCCAAAATAGTCCATTTTGGCTGCTGCCAAGATCTGAACATATACTGCTTCTGTTCCACCTCAGAATTCCAAATTCCTTCTCCAAGCTTCAATTTCAATTCTTTTGGTTCCTCATCTCTACAAAATAGAGAGAGACATCAGACACAAAAGGTCACATATTGTAATGGCTTATGAAGATCCTCATACAAGAGAATACTTTTCAACAGTAAGAAACAAACTAGAGATATACACAACACAGATGGATTTCAAAAACATTAGATTGGGTGGGGAAAAAAAGGCACCAAAATATACATGCTGTATAATTCCATTTATATGAATTCCTAGAGCAGGAGAAACTATTTTACCATGTCAAAAACATTAGTGGCTGCCCAAGCAGAAAGAATTGCATAGAAAGAGGCACAAGATAAATGTACTGAAGTGACAGAAATGTTTCATGTCTTAATTACCTAGGCAGTTACCTAGGTGTATACATTCATCAAAACACATAGAACTGTACCTCTAAAATCTGTGCACTTTTTATATAAATTATACCTCAATTAAAAAATTAATATACAACAAAACTAGTAAGGACTGTTTCTTTTTTTCCTGCTTGTTTTGATTTCGGTTTTGGTTTTTTTTAATTATTGTTGTTTTTCCATTTGTTCAGCTAATAAGGTTTAGTCAGCATCAGTAAGCGGACAGTTGGCTTATGTTTCTACATCTGATTTTTTGATCACCTCCCTCCATAATCATACTTGAATGACTTCACCAAGCTCCCTTCATTCATTTTGGCTCTCCCTAAGACATTCTTCAAGCAGTCACCAGGGTAATCTCATTATTCATTTAAAAATGTTGCAGCATTCCTCTGCTTAAAATCCTTCCATGGATAAGTTCTGAAGATGTACTGTAGTCATGGTGACTATAGGTTGTATTTTTGTTTTTTGTCTCCAAAAAAAAAAAAAAAACCACATCATATGTTGTACCCCATAAATATATACAATTAAAAGTACTTTGGGCCGGGCGCGGTGGCTCACGCCTGTAATCCCAGCACTTTGGGAGGCCGAGGCGGGTGGATCACAAGGTTAAGAGATTGAGACCATCCTGGTCAACATGGTGAAACCCCGTCTCTACTAAAAATACAAAAATTAGCTGGGCATGGTGGCACGTGCCTGTAGTCCCAGCTGTTCGGGAGGCTGAGGCAGGAGAATTGCTTGAACCCGGGAGGCGGAGGTTGCGGTGAGCCGAGGTCGTGCCATTGCACTCCAGCCTGGGTAACAAGAGCTAAACTCCATCTCAAAAAAAAAAAGTACTTTGGCCAGGCACGGTGGCTCACGCCTGTAATCCCAACACTTTGGGAGGCCAAGGCGGGCGGATCATGAGGTCAAGAGATCGAGACCATCCTGCCCAACATGGTGAAAACCCATGTCTACTGAAAATACAAAAATTAGCTGGGCGTGGTGATGCATGCCTTAATCCCAACTACGTGGGAGGCTGAGGCAGGAGAATTGCTTGAACATGGGAGGTGGAGGTTGCGGTGAGCCGAGGTCGTGCTACTGCACTCCAGCCTGGCAACAGAGCAAAACTCAGTCACACACACAAAAAAAAACTTTTAGGCCATTTTTCATCGTTCAGGAAAAAAAAATGTCCACATAAAAAGCTTGTATGCAAATGTTCATAGTGGCAGTATTCACAATAGCCAAAGGGTAGAAAAAAATGTCTATCAATAGATGAACGGATAAATAAAATGTATATATCCATACAATGGATTATTATTCAACTATAAAAAGGAATGAACTACTGATACATGTTACAACATAAGTGAATCTTGAATACACTGAATTAAGTGAAAGAAGCCAGTAACTAAAGGTCACATATTATATGAGGCTATTTACATGAAGTATCTAAAATAGGCAAATCCAGAGTCAGAAAGTAGATTCACAGTGGCCAGGGGCTGAGGTGTGGGGGAGTAGGCGGTGAAGGCTGACAGGTGTGTGGTTTCTTTCTGGTGTGCTGAAAATGTTCTAGAATTAGATAATGCTGATGGCTGCACAACTTTGTGAATATACTAAAAACTACTGAATTGCTTTTCAAGGGTGTATTTCATGGTATGTGAATTATAGTTCAATTTTTTAAAGCAAAAAGAAGGAAAAGAGACCAGGCAGTTTGCTTGTCTCTACACTCTTCCAGGACAGCCTGGTCAGTAAATGGACTCCAGAGTCCAACTTCCCAAACTTAGCCTGGCTCCTCTGGTTAAGGGAGTGATTTGAGCAAGTTACTCCAATTCCCCACGCCTCAATGTCCTGTCTGTAAGGTAGAGATAAGAGCACCTACCTTGGAAGGTTACTGGGAACACTAAAAGGGATCACCCATAAAATGCCTGCGCCATGATTCCAAAATGCAGAGTCCTTTACAGCAAGTGTCGTCATGAGAAACCACATCATCCCAAGTGGGCAAAAACCCATCTTGGCAGGGAGTGGAGAGGTGAAAAAAATCTTAGACATTACAACAGTTTGTGGCCCTCCCTCCAAGACTCAACCCTATCCCACAACTTTTTCTTTCTTTTTTTTTTTTTTGAGACAGGGTCTCACTTTATCACCCAGGCTGGAGTGGTGCAATCCTGGCTCATTGCAGCCTTGACTTCTTGGGCTCCAGCAATCCTCCCACCTCAGCCTCCCGAGTAGCTCGGACCACAGGTATGCACCACTATGACCAGCTAATTTTTGTGTTTTTTGTAGAGACGAGATTTTGCTATGTTGTCCTGGCTGGTCTTAAACCCCTGAGCTCAAGCAATCCTCCTACCTCAACCTCCCAAAGTGCTGGGATTACATGCATGAGCCACCATGCCCAGCCCCCAACAAAATCTTATTCCTTAGTATCTCATTTCTCTTCTCAAACTGAACTTGAATTTAATTATTCTCCTTGGAAAGACAATAATGAAAAAAAACTTGAGAAACACTGCCTTTGAGGGAAAAATAATAAACATGGGCCTTTATGGTCAGCTCACTAACCTGTGTAGAATATTTTAACAAAGAGAAACTCCAGAATGTTCATTTAGCTCTACTTGTAGCTTTCCCTCCACCTTACCACCTACCTCCTCCCAGACACACAGCCAAGGGAAGTGGGATTCACCTAGAGGGTCAGGCCCATCCAATGTTTCAGCAGAATTCTGCATTTCAGAAATGACACCTTTGATTCAGGACAGAGTCCGCTGATTTCCAGCTTTGGAAGGAAAGAGTCTCAGTGCGGGAAGACGAGAAGATAAACTAACACCATGGCAGGGGGGACTTCTGAGATGAGGGTGCATGGAAACATGGAAATGAACAGGGCAACCTCCCGCAGGAAGCTAAAGGCATGCTTGTCCTCAGAGCCATCAAAGGAGGAGGAGAACCGCTCAGCCAATGGAGACTCAACCCAGAATTTAGCTGTAAAAACACAGATTTAGCCCCCTGCGGTAATAGGCACTGACAGTGTAAAAGGAGCCAATAATGAAATTCTCACACACCTCTGAGGAGGAGAGAGGCAGGAGATAAACAAAGGAAGAGGAAGAACAGGAAGAGCCCAAAGAACAATACGTACACACATCCCGGATTGAGTTTCTCCACTCTGCCAACTGTTTCCTCACCTAAGTGCATTTCCTTTTTCTAGGAGCGTGGTCCAGCGGCCACGGACCGTGCAAATGCCTTCAAGCAGCGCTGGGTGCTCCGATCAAAGCAGAGCCGCGCTGTCACTGATACGTCGTCCAGGGTGTTTGCCTTCCAGTGGATAAAGGCAAACAGGGCACTTCAAATTTGCACTTCGAGATGGAAACAAAGGCATGGAAAAGAGAAGGGAAGTCAAGCAAAAGGCTTACTGCCAAAGATCAAAGCTAAGGAAGTCCTGGCTGTCCCTAAACAAAGGAGTTTTCTCCTATAAAAGCAGCCAGCAGAAATCTGTTAAGTAACTAAGCTCTTGACTTGATGTTACAACGCATGGCACCAGGCAAGGCATATCTTCGCTGCTCAACTTAAAACTCTCATCCAAGAAGCAATCCAGGAGTGAAAGACTAAGCTTTCTGTGCTTATCTGTGCTAGTTTAACCTAGCACAGGTGGCCCTGCCCAACAGGGGGCATTGGCAGGCAGCAGCTCTACAGCCAGTGAAGAACAGAAATCTCAGCAACCCATTGGTACCCAGAGTCAGATCACGGATGCTGCTAATTTTTCTGACTCTTGTTTCTCCTCTTCCAAATCATCTTAATTCAATGTGAAGTTGTTAAAAAGTTCAAGTAACCAAGTGGATGGAGGAGGGCTGGACACACAGACATAAAGAATTTGAAAATATAGGGCCGGGAGCCAAGGCTAATACCAGGACTTTCAGAGGCCAAGGCAGGTGGATCATGAGGTCAGAAGATCAAGACCATCCTGGCTAACACGGTGAAATCCCATCTCTACTAAAAATACAAGAAATTAGCTGGGCGTGGTGGTGCAAGCCTGTAGTCCCAGCTACTGGGGCGGCTGAGGAAGGAGAATTTCTTGAACCCGGGAGGCAGAGGTTGCAGTGAGCTGAGAATGTGCCACTACACTCCAGCCTGGGCGACAGAGCGAGACTCCATCTCAAAAAAAAAGAAAAAAAATGTTCTGAATAACTGAGAAAATAATACAAATATTATCAGAACAAATACCCTTGTTTCCACAAACAAGAGTGCTATTATTGTGTTCTGTAGCTGTCCAATACTCCCCTGAGGCCCATTAAGGTGAATAGCATTCACATCCACAGTTACTCACTTCCCGCCTCATCCCCCCATTCCACTGATGTAAGCTGAGGAAGAAGAGGAGTTTTAAGAAGTATCCTAAGTGTTTAGTTATCCACTGCCATGTAACAAACCACCCCACAATTCAGTGGCTTAAAAATAATCATTGATTTTTCTCATAGATCTCAATTTGAACAGGACTGGGCAGGGACAGTTTAACTCTGCTCCATGTGGCATCAGGTAGAGTGACTCAACAGGGCTCAATGACCTACTTTCAAGATGCCTCTGTCACAGAACTGGAGCTGCCTGTCCACCTGGGAGCTCAGTCAGGGCTGTCCACAGACAGCCACATGTCTTTCTCCTCCATGTGGATCTTGCCACTGGGCAGCTTGAGCCTCCTCACAGTATGGGAGCTGGACTCCAAGATGGTATGTTCCAAGAGCCCAGGTGGAGGCTCCAAGGTTTCTTATGATCTAGCCTGAGAACTCGCAGATTGTCACTTCCACCATATTCCATTGGACACACAAAACACTAAGGTCAGTTCAGAGTCAAGGGAGGGGAAAGTGACTCTCTTTCAATAGGAGGAAAGAATTTGCAGCCATCTTCAACGTGCTGAAGCAAGTTTCTGCCAGCAATTAGTCTTCCCCTTCTGCATGAGAATGACATGTCTCTACATGGGCATGCTCCTTTGGCCCGGGACCCTGCACAAGAGAGATGTAGAGAGCAGAGAGCTCACAGCAGAGTCACAGCTGGAAACAGCAGCAGCGAACCTGCTGAGCCTATGAGTAACATGCCCAAGAAACTAGGATTTGCTGTCAGAAACCGCTGGGATTCTAAGCTTATCTGTTACTTCAGCAATCTAACACAACGTACACAACTGCACTCCTGACAGCAGCCCTCTAAGCCCTTCCTGCTATATTCCCCATCTCCACAAGTGATCCACCACCCACCCACAGGCCATCACCTCCTAACCAGTATGGCCATCTGTCTCTATCTCAGCGTTCCTACTCCCGACACTCATCAAGCCCATTATCTTTTCCCACATGGCTACAATCCATTCCAGGTTTGCTCCCCTCCCATCCACTCTGCAATTTGCCTGAATTGCGACGTTCCTAAAGCACAAATCTCATCATTCTGCTTTAAAAAGAAAAAAAAGGTTTCAGCCTACTGTCCTTGGGATCAAGTCCAAATTCCCAGTTAGCACATATAAGCCTTGTTTGATTTGTGTATTACGTCCATGTGCCATCCAATCTGAGTATATTCAATTCTGATACACAGAAAACAAGAAAACAAACAGCACAGATGAAACTCAGAGTGAGTCAAACACTTGTAAGACATGCTCAAAATGGACAAAATAAATGGAGCATATGTGTGTAGAACATAGACAAAAAGGACAAAAGTCTTTAGTCCTAGTCAGAAAGTCATGAGAGAACCAATCTTTTTTTTTTTTTTCTTCAGAGAGACAGGGTCTCACAGCTTTGTCACCCAGCCTAGAGTGCAACAGTGCAGTCAGGGCTCACTGCAGCCTCGACCTCATGGGCTGAAGCAATCATCCCACCTCAGCCTCCCAAGTAGATGGGACCAAAGGCATATGCTACCATGCCTGGCTTTTTTTTTTTTTTTTTTTTGTAGAGACAGCATCTTGCTGTGTTCCTCAGGCTGATCAGGGCCAATCTTATCAAATCTTAAATATTAGTAAGACACAAATCATGCCACTTCCAGATTGACAGTTATGTCATCCTTAATTTGGCCACCCATTTTGACCCCATGTATATACTGTCTAGAAACACAGATTAAAACACACACATAGCATCTCAGCAGGTCCCTGGTAAGCCACAGCTATTGCACACATACATATCCAAATCTCTCCAACAGAGCAACTGTGTGCTGGCTACAGGCACCTTCTACCTTCTGGGCCCTTGTGTAACTTCAACTCTAGTCCTTGTAATGACACCATTGGCAGGGAAGGCTAACGCAGCAGAGAGAGACAGGACTCCACGTATGAGCATCGCATGGCCCAGGATTTAGACTGCAATCCTTCCATTCACAGGCACCTGATCCTAAGTGTTAGCCAATCCCAGACCTCTCCCCTTGTTTCTCAATGCATGTTTTGAACTGATGTAAATAACAACGTGATTCCAGCATCTTAATGCAGCCTATGAGCCTCTCTATTCTGTGACTGCTGGAATCACCTGCTTGACCATGTTCTTGGAAGCTACCACCACATCAAAGTCATTTCCCACACAACATTCCATCCTTTGCTTTCCCCTCTGGCCTTATCTAGGGCCACTCCCCAACTGAGGTGAATGTAGACTCCAAATATACTGAACTATGTGCAGTGGTCAGGTGCAAATGCTTTCTGTACATCTGCACATGCTGTTCTACCTGGGAAGTCCTCTCCTCCTCTTTCACCTGATTCCTATTTTTTCCTTAAATCTCAGATATCACCTGGCCTGGAAAGTCCTTCCAGACCTCACCCCATCTAGATAGGTCCCCCCATAATCCCTATCCACGCCTTCTAGAGTACTTAACACGGTGACCTTTAATTGTTCATTTACTTAGCTCTCTGCTCTCCCACACTGTGAGCTCCTTACAAACAGAGAATGTCATCTCTGAATGAATCTTTCATCTCCATGTGACATATGCCTCCAGCCCTATCTAGGACAGGATATGGAATATAACAGGCACTCAATAAACCCTCAATGGATGCCTTGATCAAGTACAAGGAACATAAGCAAATTTACTGCTAAAAAAAAAAAAGAATTGTATTAAGTTCTTTGGGTCAACAATTCTTACTAAATGTGATTGCTAATATAAGTACAGAAAATACTGAAAACGAGCCAAATCTGCTATCACTTGATATTACCGCATCAAGCAAAATAAGTGGAACACAGATGTTCAATAAATATCTGTTAATGAATGAATAAGTAAAAATACAAATATGTGAATGCTACATTTTTTTAAACTGAAATTTTTTTTGAGACAGAGTCTCACTCTGTCCCCCAGGCTGGAGTGCAGTGGCGCAACCTCCACCTCCAGGGTTCGAGTGATTCTCCTGCCTCAGCCTCCTGAGTAGCTGGGACTACAGGCACGTGCCACCACACCTGGCTAATTTCTGTATTTTTTTTTTTTTTTTTTTTTTTTTTTTTTTTAATATTTTTAAGCCTACAGCACCCGGTATTCCCAGGCGATCTCCCATCCAAGTACTAACCAGGACCGACCCTGCTTAGCTTCTGAGATCAGACGAGATCGGGCGCGTTCAGGGTGGTATGGCTGTACACTAATTTCTGTATTTTTAACAGAGACAGGGTTTCACCCTGTTAGCCAGGATGGTCTCCATCTCCTGACCTCATGATCTGCCCACCTCAGCCTCCCAATTTAAACTGAATTTTAAGATCTATTTATCTGTTGTTGGGAATCTGTAAAGGGACCACAGATCAAAGCCATTTGAAATATCCAAAATTCAAAAAGATATTGTATATATCTTTAAGAGTTGTAGAGTCTTTATAATGTAAAAAAAACAATTAAATCCCATCAAAATCAAAAGTCCTTCTTACATAATATATCTTCTATTTAATATCTTAGGATCATGTCAAATTCAAATGGCAGTGAAGTTAGATGAAACATACACGCACAGACTCATAAAAGCCCCCAAAAACGCAAAATCCCATCCAGCAATCAACCTGAATGGGTGCTGGCAACTTGGTTAGAAGAGCTATGAGATCAACCCCTTTTTAAGTTTTGAATCCGAACTTATAAAATGGAGCTCGGGGTAACAGCCAGAGTGGTCAACATGAATGGCTCTGGACGTCTCTAGCTCCTGGTTGGAACACCCACTGACGTCTCTGATCACAAATGAAATGAGTTTAACTGGACTGTGGCAATCCTCCTTGCTGAGAAGGCATTTTTCTACCCCAGAAAATTAAGAATTAAGTAACCACTATTCAGCGAGAAGGTCTTAACTACATCTTCCTTGGAGAGTCAGTTAACTGAGACGATAGCTGTGGTAGAGATGCTAATTATCTCCCAAATTGCCTTTCTTCCTCCCTTACAGGAATAGAACTCTCAGTTTCTGCTGAATCCATGCCTGTCCAGCGAGAGGATGCATTTTTCAGCCTCCCCTGCACCTAAGTGACCCAGGGGGCTATGTGACTAAGTTCTAGACAATGGAATGGAAGCAGAAGTCACCATGTGACATTTCTGGACCACAATTGTATGTTTTTTAATTTATTAACTTTTTAGAAATGAGGTCTTGCTTTGGTACAGTGGCAATCAAAGCTCACTGCAACCTCAAACTTCTGGTCTTAAGTGATCCTCCAACCCCAGCCTCTCAAGTAGCTGGAACAACAGGCAGGAGCCACCACACCCAGATGGATCACAGTTTTAAAGAGGAAACTGGTTGTCTTCCAACATTCTCTCTTCCCCCATCCTGAGGGCTAGAATGTGGATGAAGCTGACGGTGGTAGAGTAGCAGGGATAGTGGGAGCCAGACTCCAACAAGAGAGAACCACTACCCAGGATAGAGGCAGGAAGATGGGAGAAGGAACCAAGGAAAAAGATGGCGGGAAAAAAACGGGGTTCCTGGACAGACTTCCAGAGCAAAAACCACTGCCCAGAGAGAGAAATTTAACTTCTAGCTTGTTTGAGCCCCTGTAGTTCTGGGTCTCTTTGTTACACACCTTAGCCTGTGTCCTACATAATACAGTAACTATGTTCCTTAAGACGCTGTACATCTTTTAACCCCATAAAGACATACAATTAACAATTAGGGAAATTAAAAGCAGAGCAGTCATATTTTACGTTAAAAAGAAATCTGTACATATTTGACATTTTATCTAATTGCAATATTTTGGAAAGTCTGGCCTTGGCTTTAAGTTGCAATCTTACTAAATTTATATATAATATTAGAATATATAAGAAAGCTTAGCTGGGCGCAGTGGCTCACGCCTGTAATCCCAGCACTTTGGGAGGCCAAGGTGGGTGGATCAACAAGGTCAGGAGTTGGAGACCAGCCTGGCCAATATGGTGAAACCTCATCTCTACTAAAAATACAAAAGTTAGCTGGGTGTGGTGGTACATGCCTGTAGTCCCAGCTGCTTGGGAGGCTGAGGCAGGAGAATCACTTGAACCCGGGAGGCAGAGGTTGTAGTGAGCTGAGATCACATCACTGCACTCCAGCCTGGGGGACAGAGCAAGACTCCGTCTCAAAAAAAAAAAAAAAGAAAAGAAAAGAAAACTTCAAGTTTACCATATTTGTAAATTTGATATGGTCATGTATCACATAATGTCTCGCCCAATGATAGACCACATACGTGATGGCTGTCCCATAAGATTACAATGGAGGTAAAAATTCCTATGGTCTAATGACATTGTAGTACAGCACAGTACTCACATATTTGTGGTGATGCTGGCGTACACAAACTTACTGGGCTGCCAGTCATATAATAGTATAGCACAGACAATTACATATAGTACACAGTACCTAGTAATTAACAACTGTTACTGGTTTATGCGTTTAAGTATATTTTCTATTATTTTAGAGTGTACTCCTTCTACTTACTTAAAAAAAAAAAGGGCTCAGAATTTCAAGACTAGTCTGGCCAACACGTGAAACCTCATCTCTACTAAAAATACAAAAATTAGCCAGGCGTGGTAGCGGGCACATATAATCCCAGCTACTCGGGAGGCTGAGGCAGAAGAATTGCTAGAACCCAGGTTGCAGTGAGCCAAGATTATGCCACTGCACTTTAGCCTGAATGACAGAGTGAGATTCCGTCTCAAAAAAAAAAAAAAAAAACACAACAAAACAGTTAACTGTAACAGCCTGAGGCAGGTCCCGGAGCTACTCTGGGGGAAGGCACTGTTATCATAGGAGCTTACCGCTCCATGTATGTTACTGCCCATGAAGACCTCCCAGGAGGACACCTGGGCAGTGAAGGTCAGTGATACTGACAATCATGACCCTGGGTAGGCCTAGGCTAACATGTGTGTTTGTATGTTAGTTTTTAACAAAAAAAGTTTAAAAAGTAAGAAACAGGCTGGGCGTGGTAGCTCACGTCTATAATTCCAGTGCTTGAAGGGGCTCAGGTGGGAGGACTGCTTGAAGCCAGGAATTCAAGATCAGTCTAGGAAACATAGCAATTTGTATGTTCACAAATTTGGAGAGAGAAATAAAAATAGGAATAAAATTTTAAAAACAAAAATTTTTTTTAAATGGAAAATCTTAGAAAAAAACTTTTAGGATAAGGATATAAAGAATTTTTTTTTTTTTTTTTTTTTTTTTTTTTTTTGAGAAGGAGTCTCACTTTGTTGCTCGGCTAGAGTGCAGTGGCGCGATCTCAGCTCACAGCAACCTCCGCCTCCCAGGTTCAAGCAATTCTCATGCCTCACGTTCCCAAGTAGCTGGGATTACAGGCACATGCCACCATGCCTAGCTAATTTTTGTATTTTTAGTAGAGACGGGGTTTCACCATGTTGGTCAGGCTGGTCTCAAACTCCTGACCTCAGGTGATCTGCTGGCCTCAGCCTCCCAAAGTGCTGGGATTACAGGGGTGAGCCACCATGCCTGGCCTACTTTCTCTTACAATCCCAGCAACATTTATTTCAAAACCGTGACAACAAGGAGGGGTAATGGATATTCATTATTTTGATAGTGAGGATGATTTATAAGAGTTATGCAAGTGTTCAAAAACGTGATGTCTATTAATCCAAACAACTTAGAAATCTAAAAAGAAACTGGGAGGAGGGGTGGGAAGACACGAGGAAGGAGCAGGAGGAAGCAGATGGACTCAGGGGTGGGGAGGTATGTGTAGTTCTGGTTTCTACATTGAGTGGTGAGTTCACGGGTATTTATTACATTACTTCAAATCCACTGGTGAATGAGAGCCATGCGTACACCAATGATGAGAGTACATTTGGAACAAGGAGTATGGTTAATCCAATTCTGTATACCTAGAATCCTAAAATAATATGAAATCTTTTAAGATATTTAAAGTTTGTAAACAAAATAAATATTATTCAAAAATTCCTCTAAAAGTGATTGCAAATTGTTGCTGAACTTGTAAGAATTGTAAACTGGGTTAAAAGCCCAAGAAGCTGGGCTCAGTGGCTCACGCCTGTAATCCCAGCACTTTGAGAGGCCAAGGTGGGTGGATCACTTGAGGTCAAGAGTTCAAGACCAGCCTGGCCAACATGGTAAAACCCCGTCTCTACTAAAAAATACAAAAAATTAGCCAGGCATGGTGGTGGGTGTCTGTAATTCCAGCTACTTGGGAGGCTGAGGCAGAAGAATCACTTGAACCTGGGAGGCGGAGGTTGCAGTGAGCCAAGATTGCACCACTGCACTCCAGCCTGGGTGACAGAGTGAGACTGTGTCTCAAAAAAAAAGCCCAAGGAATTGGTTACTGATAGAATCTGGAAGTCTGTCCCCTCCAAATCCCATGTTGAAATGTAACCCCCAGTGGTGGAGGTGGGGCCTGGTGGGAGGTGTTTGGGTCATGGTAGCAGATCCCTCATGAATAGTGTGGTGCTGTCCTCCCAACAGTGAGTGAGTTCTCACAAGACCTGGTTGTTTTAAGTGTGTGGCACCTCCCCCAGCATGGTCCCACTCTCATTCCCATTCTCACCATGTGGCATGCCTGCACCTCTGTCGCCTTCTGCTGGGACTGTAAGTTCCTCAAGGCCCTCACCAGAAACACATGCTGGCACTGTACTTCCTGCGCGGCCTGAAGAAGCTCTTTCCTTTATAAATTATCCAGCTCCAGGTATTTCTTTGTAACAATGCAAGAACAGTCTAATACAGTTACCATATGACAAGGACTCTTCATAGTTCAAAAAGAAAAGCCAGATATCAGCAATTTCATATGAAAATTGGCTCTGATACACTGAATGGTCCCAACAAAAAAAGAGAAAAAAATAAAAAATAAAAAATAAGAAGAAAATTGGCTCTGAGTTCACCAAAACCTTCACATCAACAGTTGGTCTCCTTCTACCAAACATAAGAGACCATTCACAAGTAATGTTGGATTGGACCTAGGTTAATAAAAGCTCTATTTATTTTGGAATCTCAATGATACAGATCTGTTTAAAACCATTAATTTGTTCTTCTAGTTACTAGAAAGAGAAGGGGCATTGGTTAAAATCTTATCTCTCACTTAGCAGCTGGTTAAAATCTTGTCTAGGCCAGGCACAGTGGCTCACGCCTGTAATCCTAGCACTTTGGGAGGCCAAGGCAGGCAGATTGCCTGAGCTCAAGAGTTCGAGACCAGTCTGGGCAACATGGTGAAACTCAGTCTCTGCTAAAATACAAAAAATTAGCCAGGCATGGTAACGTATGCCTGTAGTCCCAGCTACTGGAGAGGTTGAGGCAGGAAAACTGCTTGAACCCAAGAGGTGAAGGTTGCAGTGAGCCAAGATCACGCCACCATACTCCAGCCTGGGCGACAGAGCAAGATTCCATCTCCAAAAAAAAACCACCTTGTCTATCACTTAGCAATGATATTCCTATCACTTTAGAAATGTCATTTAATCTTATAACCTAGATTTTCTCTTCTTCAAAATGGCAATAATAATAATACTTTGTAGAGCTGTAACTATTAGTGATAGGAGCAGCAGCCAGCCTGGAGCAGGGGAGGCATGGCCAGGGATGCAGCTCTGTACAAGGGGTGGGGAAGAGCTGGGAGCAGGTGGGAGCCCCTCCCCTTCTGAGTTGGCAGGGCAGGAGCCCAGTATTCCCAGCCATAGCTGTGGCCTCCCAGCCACAGCTAGCTATGGAACTGGGCATCCCAGTGCTCTCAGGGGCCCAGGAAGCCCCAATTCCCCCACAGGCTTGGAAGTATCTGATCTCGCTGCCTGGCCTCTCCCAGCTCCTTGCACCTGCTCTGATTTTGGAGCAAAGTTGAGGCTGAGCCTGGGCGCTGCCACAACCTGGCCAGGTGTGTGCTGCTCAGGATGGCACTGACACACCAGCCTCCTGGCACCTCAGCCCCCTCTAGACTTTGGGAGCCCCTCTGGACTTTGCCCCTCTTGACCATGAGCATGGGAGGGAGGCTAAGGAGGGACTGAGAGCAGCTCATTGCAGGCCTGCAGGCACCCCCTCAGCACAAACAGCCTGGGTACCTTGGACAATATGATTGACAGCAGAAGGCAGACAGGCTGCTGGGCAGAAAGGGGCAGGTCCCTGGTGACACCCCATCTTCAAACCAAGACCAGCCTGAAACCTGGGGACCCGCTGTCAGTTCCTGGTGAAGTCCGTGGCCCAGACTGAGAACTTATGGTGCTTTTTCTGGCCTGCCCATGGCCGCCCATGGACCAGTCAGTATGCACTTCCTCCTTTCTGTGCCCATAAAAAACTCAGACCCAGCCAGGTTCACACAGACCTGGGACTACCAGCAAAGGAGCTACCCACTGTGGGTCTCCTGAGAACTGTTCTGCCACTCAGGGAAGTTCCTCTCAGCCTTGTTCACCCTCCAGTTGTCCATGTACCTCATTCTTCCTGGATATAGGAAAATAACTCAGGACCCACCAAATGGTGGTACTGAAAGAACGGTAAGACAAACAGGGCTGAAACATGTCCCCATGCTCAATACGTTGTCAGCAACGAGAAGGAGAGAAGGGCTGTGGCCCTTCTGAAGCCCAGATCTAGGCGGTCCCCAAGCCAGGGCTGTTAACACCTTCTTTGGGGTTCTGCGGTTCCCAACATCTCCGTGCTTCCAGGTGCCACCATGTTCCCCTTGTCCAGACTCAGGTGCCCACAGCAAAAGCTGCATACAGTACATCTGGTCCAGCCACAGCCCTGCATGGAGCCACTCACCTGACCAGACCCTGCACTTGCTCACCCACACACCCCTTGCTGTTCTGCACCAGGCTTGCCCCTGGCAGGTATGGGATCTGGGCTGGTAGAATGAGCTGAGTGCAGCCTGCCAGGCCAAGTGGGTGGAATAAGCCCAGTGGGCACAAGCAATACTCAGGCAGAAGGCACTTCTAGCCACAGAGGTTTCCAGCTGGTGAAGCCACACCCCAGGGGTCCTGTAACATTAGGCGTGATGTTAAAAAATACCTACCAGGGTCTCAGTAAGTGGCTTATTACTATCAAAAGTGTCTACAGGACTAAACAAAACCTTACGAACCTTCAGGAGAGAACGTACTGTCTTAACACACTGCACTGCTCCAGGCCTGTTTGCCTGGTGCTCCGCTCCCCCCCAGGGCCCCCACCAGAAAGTCTCTCTCTGGCCTATACTATCAGCACCTGCCTCCCCTTATTTTTGTTCACCCTGAATTCCAGCCAATTATTTCTTGTTTATTCCTCCTTTTCTTCTTCTCTAATCTCAATACAGCATCTTACAGAGAATCTTCATGAAATGGGAATCCAGTTTCATAGCTAACATCAGCAAAATCCCGACTAGATTATCTACATAGCAGGCAAGGAACACATGGCGGGTGAGGACCCATAAGTGAGGAGCAGGAACCTGCAAGGGTGGGTTGGGGTCAGAATTTCATGAGCCTCAGGGCACAGGCTGCACCTGGTGGGATGACATCCACCAAAAGCTGAAGCAACAGTATCCCAGCTGGATGTGGGGCCAGAATGACTAACTCTGGCCATCAACAGGAATGCCCAAGGAAGGGACACAGGACAGGATATTTTCACAGCTCAGACGAAAGATAACACAAGGTGGAATGAGGAGCACTGAAAATGAAGGAGCGAAGCTGACAATCTAGGGAGTGCTGTTAGACCTCAGAACTTCACAGAAGCAAGGAGGAGATGTGAGAAAGAGCAGGCTGTGGTGTTCATCATCTGGGATTTTCTCGTTTTTTTTTTTTTGTAGATGGAGTCTCGCTCTGTTGCCCAGGCTGCAGTGCAGTGGCGCGATTTCAGCTCACTGCAAACTCCTGGGTTCAAGTGATACTCCTGCCTCAGCCTCCCGAGTAGCTGGGACTACAGGTGTGTGCCACCACACCCGGCTAACGTTTTCTATTTTTAGTAAAGACAAAGTTTCACCATGGTAGCCAGGATGGTCTTGATCTCCTAACCTTGTAATCTACCTGCCTTGGCCTCCCAAAGTACTGGGATTACACGAGTCAGCCACTGTGCCTGGCCTGGATTTTTTCTTTGGGACATGTGGCTGAGGTTGAAGTATTTTCAGAATACTCAGGGAAAGACATCTAGGAAGTAGGTGGTGATATAACCCAGCCTCAGGCTGATTTGGGAAGCAAGAAGTTGTAGTAATGGACAAGATGACCTGGGAAGAGCAATGTTCAATAAAAATATAACATGAGACACAAATACAAGCCACACACATGGTTTTAACTTTCCTAGCAGTGGCCAGGCATGGTGGCTAACATCTTTAATCCCAGTATTTTGGAAGGCCAACGAGGGAGGATCCCTTGAGCCCTGAGTTTGAGGCTGCAGTGAGCTAACATGGCCACTGTACTCCAGCCTAGATGATAGAGTAAAACCCTGTCTGAAAAATAACAACAGGCCAGGCGCAGTGGCTCACGCCTGTAATCCCAGCACTATGGGAGGCCGAGGTGGGCAGATCACAAGGTCAGGAGTTCAAGATCAGCCTGGCCAGCACGGTGAAACCCCGTCTCTACTAAAAACACAAAAAATTAGCAGAGCATGGTGGCAGATGCCTAGTCCCAGCTACCTGGGAGGCTGAGGAGAACTGCTTGAACTCAGCAGGCAGAGGTTGCAGCGAGCCGAGATCACGCCACTCCACTCCAGTCTGGGTGACAGGGCAAGACTCCCTCTCAAAAAAAAAAAATAATGATAACAATAATAAAATTTTCTAGCAGCCACATCAAAAACATAAAAAGAAGCAGGTGAAAATATTTTTACTAATATGTTTAACCCAAACTATCCAAAGAGAAAGCAAGTCACAAAAGCCAGAAAAGAGCACTCATTAAAAAAAAAAAAAAAAATTGAGGCCAGGCGCAGTAGCTCATGCCTGTAATCCCAGCACTTTAGGAGGCTGAGGCAAGTAGATCACTTGAGGTCAGGAGTTCAAGACTATCCTGGCCAACGTAGCAAAACCCCATCTCCACTAAAAATACAAAAATTAGTCTGGCGTGGTGGCACGCCTGTAGTCCCAGCTACTCCAGAGGCTGAGGCATGAGAATCATTTGAACCCAGGAGGCGGAGGTCCCAGTGAGCCGAGATCCCACTACTGCACTCCAGCCTGGATGACAGAGCAAGACTCTAGCTCAAAAAAAAAAACAAACAAAAAAACAAGCAAATCTGGTTTTGACTAAGACACATCAGTTCCTCATAGGACACAAGTAAACACGGTACTCACTGTTTCTGAAGAGGAGGATCTCTGTAAATTCTCACTTTGTACCCAAATGCTCTCTGTCACAAATGCTATATGTTCTGCTTCAAGTATAAAAGGAGACACAAGAAATAGGGCCCACTTGTTCAAGTCTTCGATGAACTGTAAGGAGGGAAAGAAACATAAGGAGACTGTCACTTCACACCACAACTGCCATAAATTTCAACCCCCTCTGAAACATACCCTCCCTGTAATTCCAAGTAACATATAAATAAGATTATCTGAGCCAGGCACGGTGACTCAGGCCTATAATCCCAGCACTTTGGGAGGTCAAAGTGGGCTGATCATGAGGTCAAGAGATCGAGACCATTCTGGTCAATATGGTGAAACGCTGTCTGTACTAAAAATTTAAAAATTAGCTGGGCATGGTGGCACATGCCTGTAGTCCCAGCTACTTTCGAGGTTGAGGCAGAAGAATCACTTGAACCTGGGAGATGGAGGTTACAGTGAGCCAAGATCGCGCCACTGCACTCCAGCCTGATGACAGAGCAAGACTGCCTCTCAAAAAAATAAAAACTTTAAAAATTTTAAAAATAAGCTTATCTGATGCTCTTCTGTAGGCCACATGAACCCAGTGTTTCTTGTTTAACTGTGACTATTTAAGCACCTGCAAAAGCCCATCTATGACTCAGGACAGCTTTAACATCTCTAATAACTGTTTCCAAGCAATGAATTCTGAAACAGAGCTTATCCCCACCATTCCTCACTGCTTAGCACACAGTCGCTGCCCAGATCAAACTGGGAAGCACATTTAAAGATAAGGAGGCTGGCGGCATGGTGGCTCACACCTATAATCCCAGTGATTCAGGAGGCCAAGGTGGGCGGATTGCTTGAGCCCAGGAGTTCAAGACCAGCCTGGCCAACATGGTGAAACCTTATCTCTACAAAAACATGCCAAAAAAATTAGTTGGGCATAGGGGCAGGCACCTGTAGTCCCAGCTACTCAGGAGGCTGAAGTGTGAGGATCACTTGAGCCTGGGAGCCGGAGGTGGCAGTGAACTCAGATGGTGCCACTGCACTCCAGCCTTGGGCGACAGAGTGATACCCTGTCTAAAAAAAAAAAAAAAAGAAAGAAAAAAGATGAGGAGGCCTAGAAGTACATATCAGCCGACAGAAGCTCCTTAGAAGCCTGAAGGCTGTTCCTCCATTCCCTACAGCTATCACAGCGTGGGGCACAAGGCAGTTTTTCTTTCCGCCTTCCTTATAGTGAAATCAACCCTGCTCCTCGCCCTGAGATCTGGGAAGTATGCAAGTCTCTGGATGCTCACACAGCAGTCAAATCCAGAGAGAAAAGCCATTTCAGGGAATGGCATTTACCATATTCAGAGATGCAATCAGACATACTTTAACCGGAATATTAACTCCAGTCAGAAGTGATTTTAGTTTTTTAAAAGGAAGATCAGAATCAAGCTTGGTTAGCAAGTCAGATATACCCATTTATTTCTTGTTTTCTTTCCTGAAACCTCTGTAAGAAAAACAGCAAATTGATTTTTAAAGGCTTTGACTTTATGAAGAAAAGAAAAAGATGAAATCTGCGCTGGGCATTCCGGGGGCTTTCACCATCACGCAGGAAAAAGGTAAGTAGGCAGCTCCACTGTGCTGCATATTGGATCAAATCTGCTTGATAAAAATCTATTGAACTAAATAATGAATGAAAATTTAGGGGAGAATTTGCCCCTCCCTGGGTAAACATAATTATCAATATAGTGGTTAAAAAATATGTCTACTTTATCCAGGCACAGAATGTGTATATTAAACAGACAAAAAGCTTGACATTGCCAATTTGTATAAACTATCTTTAGTTATACTTATCAACTGATTGTAGGGCATTCAATTATAAACACATACATTCAGTATTTATGCATTTGACTTTAAATGTAGAACATACAAGAAAAGGGCAGACACGGTGGCTCATACCTGTAATCCCAGCCCTTTGAGAGGCCGAGACAGGCAGATCACCTGAGGTCAGGAGTTTGAGACCAGCCTAGCCAACATGGTGAATCCCCGTCCCTGCTAAAAGTAGAAAAACTAGTTGGGCATGGTGGCCTGTGCCTGTAATTCCAGCTACTCAGGACACCCTAGCAGGAGAATCACTTGAACCTGGGAGGTGGCGATGGCAGTGAGCTGAGATCTCGGCCACTGCACTCCAGCCTGGGCGACAGAGAGAGATCCGTCTCAAAAGTAATATATATATATATACACACACACATACATATATATATATATATATATATATATATATATATATATATATATGTATGAGAAAAATAAGGGCATGAGATTCAGGTGAGTCCTTATTTCAGCCCAAGCAGACTGAGGTATCCACCAAATCATCAAACTAATCATATTTTAAATCTCAAAATAACAGCAGCCAACCACAAAGAAATGGTCAAGCTTTCCACCTGTAGACCTTAAACATCACAGCTTAAACCCAACAGCTATTAAATTTACTCTTTCCTTCACTGAAATACTGAGTGACTATTTCAGCCTAACTTATTAGGCTCAGTTCCTAATAAGAAAAAGATACGAACTAGCACAGGAGTTGTGATTTAAAGGCTATGGGTTCACAGAGCATGACAGTCCCATCTAGTCCAGAAAAGCAGGAAATGACACAGCGATATCTAACCAAAGCTGCAGGCAAAGCTTACTGTGCAGAGTGGGAGAGCAGTTACAAAATCTCTGAAAGCAGCAGGCCACTCCTACTCAGGGCTGCACAGGTGGGCAAGGGCTGAAAAGCACTAGTCATGGTCAGTGTAGTTAACAGAAGACCAGTGGAGTCATGAAAATTTTCAAAAGCAAAACTATCCAAGAAAATCAGACATTTCCATCTCAATGTTTTTATATGTCCAAATTTCTATTCCGACCTATACTCTAAATGTAATTGATCCAATCTGGAAACTACTACAAAAAGCTCACTCCTCAACTTTTTTCCCATTTTAATGAGTCATCTTTCTCAATCAGCTTAATTCCCAAGGCTCTAAGCCACACATTGTATGTAATAAATGAACTTCTTCCCCTTTTGTCTGGGTAGTGCCAGTTATGTGGAGTTGGTACTAGTTATTTCTAGGTGGTACTAGTTGTGTGCTCAACTAGTACTTTGGGATACCTGAGAAAACAGTCATTCATATTCAATGTGTCATAATACACACATGGTACTAACAAGAAAGAGTATATCCGATTTGCTGGTGGCACAATTTCATCCCATATCTAACCATAGCCTACAGGAAATGTTCAGACCTGAGATAAGATTCAATTTTGATTCAATTTCCTACAGGGGCTTTACGATGTGACATATGCAGGAAACGTCATTTTAATGCCAAAAGTGAGGCAACATTCCAGAAAATACAGGAAAGGGTCAAAAAACTGATTAAAAACAAAACAAGTTTAAATATTAACGAGAACAATGCTAGCGATGTCCATGAAATTTTGTGAACTGCACTGTGAAGCCAAGCCCATTTCCAACAACAGCTGAATGGAAAAATCTATTGTTCCCTTTACTGCAAGGCAGCAGAGTTTGTACAGAGATTAATTGACTGGCCCAAGTCACAATCTAAGTGACAGAGTGGGCTGAACACGTAACCACCATCCTAAGCACTGGGTCAAAAAAACAAAGTCTGAGTGTCCACTGAAATTGAAAAGATGCAAAGCCCATCAGTCGGGTGCCCACGTTGGTGACTGATGCAACTGACAGAAGATGGAGAGGAGGAAAGGGCAGTTTTTGTCACTTTGGGGACATCTGACAAAAAGCTGATGACACAGGTTGGGGGGTTTTGTTTGGGATTTTTTTTCAGACAGGGTCTTGCTTTGTCACCCAGACTGGAGTGCAATGGCTCAGTCATAGCTCACCGTAGCCTCAACCTCCCCAGCTCAAAGGATCCTCCCCAGTAGGTGGGACCACCGGTTCATGCCACTACACCGACCTAAGTTTTTTTTTTTTTTTTTGTAGAGAAGGGTCTCACTATGTTGCCCAGGCTGGTCTCCATCTTCTGGGCTCAAAGCTATCCTCTCTCAGGCCTCCCAAAGTGCAGGGATTACAAGCGTAAGCCACTGCTCCCGGCCAGCCTTTCCAGGTTCTTTCCCAGCTGTCTTTCCAGGTTCACGGTCACCCAAACGCCGACTCGCAGAGTAGGAGAGGAGGTTCGGGGGCGACCCTGGGTGGGAGTTGCTGGCGTCCGGCTGCCAATCCACAGCGCACGTCCTCAGAGGTGCACACCTAGAGCCACGAGGCCACGCACCGCCCGGCTGGCCCGGGTCTGTGGTCCAAGTCCCGCACCTCCGGCCCCTCTCCGGGCCCCGGGGCACTCGCCCCTCCCGGGCCGCACAGGCCGCACTGAGGGCGCCACTCTCGGGCTCCAGAACTCCCGGGCTCCCGGCAGAGACGGGGTGCAGGGCCCGGGGGCGCTTCCGGCTCGCGGGGCCCGGCCCGCCCACCTGGCTGTCGCTGACGCAGAAGACTCGGCCGCCGCGGCTCAGACACACGCGGGCGTCGGGGGGCTGCGCGGCAGCGCCGCAGAACGTGAAGGAGCAGCACGAGGCGCGCAGCCGCCGCACCGTAGCGTGCACGAGCGCAGCCGGCCGGCGACCCCAGCGCGCCCACAGGTACAGGTAGCACAGCGTGATGAGCATGGCCGCGCCGCCCGCCCCTGCGCTTCAGGCCCGGCCCCGCCCCGGCCGGAAGGGCCGCGCGGGGGTGGGGACGCGGGGGAGGCGGGGACCCGAAGGGTGGCGCGGGCCACTGGAGGCTGCGGCGGGAGGGGCGGGGGAGCGGGGAGGCCGCGCCGGGTTGTGTGATGGGGAGCTCCGAGGCTGCGCCCGGGGCGGGTGGCGGCGGCGAGGGGCAGCGCCAGGGCGAGGGGTGTGCATCGGGGTCAGGGGACACCGAGGCTGCACCCGGGGAGGGGGCTCACGAGCGGATGGAGGCCGAGGTGAGGGGCCGCGCCGGGGCTGGGGAGTGGGATGGGGACGTTGTGGACGCGGGGGAGGGGAGGCTCCAGTGGCTGCCCGACCTGTTTAAGCCAAGTCCTGCCTCCCTTCCTTGGAGGGGTAGGAGGCGGATTGAGGAGGGGGGTCTACCTATGTTCATAACCGCCGCGGCCAACGTTTTACTAACCAGCACCACGGCGGGGGCTCACACAGCCTCGACCCAGTCCACTTGGGAAAATAATATAAGCCCGTTTTTATTAAATTATACTAAGCCTTCATGCAAAAGATTTTGAGGTCAATTACACAGTCACAGGACGCAGTAATGTTTTTTAAAATAAGGGCAGGAAACAGAAATTGAAGACAGGTAAGTACCCAAAAGGCTGTCTCTAAAAAGGCTGTGCCAGAAAGGCTCCCTATGGTGTTCTGGCTACGTGTGGGTCACCAGTTTGACTGTAAGCGTCCTAACACCAGGGAGAAGGAAAACAGCTACATGATTCGGTGTTCATGTCTCCAAGGGCAGCAGAATTAGTCCTGACACAGGCATTATGTAAAGAACCAGTCCTGAACAGCTCCGCAGCATAGCAAAGAATTCCATCCAGTAGCTTCCGATTCCGGCCCTCGCGGCAAGCAGATGGCAAGATGCAGCAAAAGCAGTCATGTACACCACGTGCAGGTCTTAATCCAGGGATGGTTTTTTGTTTGTTTGAGACGGAGTCTCACTCTGTCGCCCAGGCTGGAGTGCAGTGGAGCAATCTCGGCTCACTACAACCTCTGCCTCCCGGGTTCAAGTGATTCTACTGCCTCAGCCTCCCAAGTAGCTGGGATTACAGGCACCTGCCACCATGCCCAGCTAATTTTTACATTTTCAGTAGAAACAGGGTTTCACCATGTTGGCCAGGGTGGTCTTGAACTCCTGACCTTAGATGATCCACCCGCCTCAGCCTTCCAAAGTGCTGGGATTTCAGGAAAGAGCAACTTCGCCCAACCAGGCTAGATTTTTTTTTAAGAGACAAGGTCTCGTCCTGTCACCCAGGCTTTAGTGCAGTGGCACAATCACAGCTTACTGTAGCTTCAAACTCTGAGCTGAAGTAATCCTCCTGGCTACCATGCCCAGTTAATTTTTTTAAAATTATTTTTCATAGAGATGGGGTCTCGCTGTGTCGCCCAAGCTGGTCTCAAACTCCTGGTCTCAAGCAAACTCCTGCCTGGATCCCCCAAAGTGCTGGGATTACAAGTGTAAACCATGGCTCCTGGCTGTAAGGATAGATTTGGGGTTTTTTGCTTGTTTGTTTGTTTGAGATGAAGTCTCACTCTGTCACGCAGGCTGGAGTGCAGTGGCACAGTCTCGGCTCACTGCAACCTCTGCCTCCCACGTTCAAGCGATTCTCCTGCCTCAGCCTCCTGAGTAGCTGGGATTACAGGCACATGCCACCACGCCCAGCTAATTTTTGTATTTTTAGTAGAAATGGGATTTCACCATGTTGGCCCGGCTGGCCTCAAACTCCTGACCTCAAGTGATCCACCCACCTCAACCTCCCAATGATCCGAGATTACAGGTGTAAGCCACCTCGCCTGGCCAAGGATAGATTTTAAAGTACCTTGACCATTTGTTGATCTGCTTTAAAATAGCTGCATAGAATACCCACTCCCAGAACTTCAGACTTCTGGTGAGATAGCATACTAAATTTTCCCACTGCACATAGCAATAGATTTTTAAAAGGGAGAGAATCCAAAAAGAAACTGAACTCGAAAGCAAGCATTTCGGCCAGGCATGGCTCACGCCTGTGATCCCAGCACTTTGGGAGGCCAAGGCGGGCAGATCACCTGAGGTTGGGAGTTTGAGACCAGCCTGACCAACATGGAGATACCCCATCTCTACTAAAAATACAAAAAATTAGCCGGGTGTGGTGGTGAATTCCTGTAGTCCCAGCTACTTGGGAGGCTGAGGCAGGAGAATTGCTTGAACCTGGGAGGCGAAGGTTGCAGTAAGCTGAGATTTACACTGCAGCCTAGGCAACAAGGGGGAAACTCAAAAAAAGGAAAAAAAAGCAAGCATCTCTGTGGACCAGAAATAGAAGAAAACAGTAAGTGATGAACAGGACTAAAGCCATATCCTACACTTCTCTACAGGACAGTGGCAGCTGGGAAGTAGGTTCCTGCATGGTAACAAGACCTTAAAATTGTGGCACTGGAGAAACACGTACAGATCCCTCTGAGAAGAGGCAAGGCTGCCACTCCAGGATAACACAGGGCTGCAAGTCATGAATTTGAAAATGAAAAGTCCTCAACAGTGACAAATCCTAAATGTTTCACTGAACAACTTTTCAGATAGCCTTCTTGAAGTTTGCTGAATTATGGCTGTAAGAACCACTCCCACCCCTACTAGGTATGGAGAGGTCATCTCTTCTATCTAAAGGTCACCAGCATCTCCAGTTCTTCCAAATTCCCTAAGGGTTTTGAGACCACACCTTCCCACAGGTACTCCACCTGGCCAATAGGAACTTTCCAGGTTTACCCTTAGGTGTTTCAGGATATGGTCTCAGAATACATCATGGGAAAATTACATTTTGGGGTCAATCCTGTATAACAATTCTAAGTTAAAAACATGGGGACCACCATGGTTCAACATGAGCTGACCCTTGCATTAAAGAGTACTGATAGCCCTTCGCTCGTGACCGCAGGACTGTCCAGGAAGAAATTTTCCAGGGAGATCTTACTTGAAACACCAATAGTTCTTGCACAGCTAAAATGGCATCCACTTGGGCTATACAGGCCCACATGGACCAGGATGAACCTTTGGAAGTAAAGATAGAGGAGGAGGAGGAGAAGTATACCACCAGACAGGATTGGAACCTTCATAAAAACAACACCCATAGCAGAGAGGTCTTCCGTCAGTACTTCAGACAGTTCTGCTACCAGGAGACATCTCGTCCCCGTGAGGCTTTGAGCCGACTCCCAGAGCTTTGCCATCAGTGGCTGAGGCCAGAGACCCACACCAAAGAACAGATCCTGGAGCTACTGGTGCTGGAGCAGTTCCTGACCATTCTACCTGAGGAGCTCCAGGCCTGGGTGCAGGAGCAGCATCCAGAGAGTGGGGAGGAGGTGGTGACTGTGCTGGAGGATTTAGAGAGAGAGCTGGATGAGCCAGGGGAGAGGGTGAGAAAAAAAACGATGTAACTTCTGTTTGAGAAAAGATATTGTGGATTTCTGTGCCAGAGTGAAGAAGAGCCATTGTTTCCACAAAGCATGTTCTTGACAGTTTGACGCACGAGAAAGGGGCATGAGTTTCATGGAAAATTGGCTAATGTGGTCCTAACTTATTTGTAACTTTTCTGTGGAAGGATTTTATGTTTTTTACTAAGTTACAGAATTCTGTTTGATAAACATACTGCTCATCTTAGAAAACTTCTAAGACCAGGTATAAGATGAAAGTAGCAGGATGGGAAGCAGCCTCTTGAAAGGGCATCACTCTGTTGCACAATACAAATAATTAAGAATTAAGGTTTGCAGATACACCATTGCTCTGACTCCATTACAAGATGTTAAAATGGAGAAATTAAGTATTTCGAGGGAATGAGATGTGGGAGTACAATGGAACGTTAGTGAGGAGAGCAGGGTGGGAATCCATGCTTCTTTAAGTAGTAGAAAGCCCAGTTAGATTGGAAAGGTGAATTCAGAGTGGAAGAGTTGAGATAGTGTCCAGGACCTTGAGTCTCAACCTTTGGAACTGAGATTTTATTCTATAAGACAGACCCCCCCGTAACCTTTTCTCCTTGAGTCTAAATGAGCTTTACTAATTGTAAGATGTAAAAGAGAATCAAATTATGCAGAACTTTTTTGTTTTCTTTTTAACACTAAAATAGGACAGTGTTTCTCACCCAGTGCCAGTTTTGTGCCCCAGAGGGCATCTGGCAATGTCTTGGGACGTTTTTGGTTGTTACAACTCAGGGAGGTGCTGCTAGCATCTAGTGGGTAGAGAGGGCAAGGCTGGCGCTAAACATCTTACAACCCACAGGACAGCTTCAGACAAAGAATTATCCGAACCAACATGTCAGTAGAGGCAACACTAGGAAACCCTGTTACAAAGAGTTTGAAACTTAGTGAAATAATAAAACAGAAGTATAATCTGGCACTGTGATACAAAATACAATAGAAGGTAGGAACATGGCAAAAATATCTTAGTTTGAAATAGGATCTTGAGGCCGGGCGCGGTGGCTCATGCCTATAATCCTCACACTTTGAGAGGCCAAGGCAAGTGGATTACCTGAAGTCACAAATTGAAGACCGCCCTAAAAATACAAAAATCAGCCAGGCATGGTGGCACGTGCCTGTAATCCCAGCTACTTGGGAGGCTGAGGGAGGAGAATCACTTGAACCCAGGAGGCAGAGGTTGCAGTGAGCCAAGACTGTGCCACTGTACTCCAGTGTGGGCAACAAAGTGAGACTCTGTCTCAAAAAAAAAAAAAAGAAATAGGATCATGAAAGTGTGATTACCAAGGATGAGGCATGTCAGATAAGAATTGTTTGGAAGTGATGACAGATTAGATCTATTAAGTGAAGAAGGAAGAACCAATGTAGAAATCTTTACAGAGTAATCTATTCTAAGCTAAACAATAGGGATTTGAAGCTTGAAAGACTAGTATAATGGCGGTTGGGGGGGCTAGGGGAAAGACAGTGGGGTGGGGGGAGGGATAACATGGGGATAAATGCCAGGTATAGGTGATGGGGGGATAGAGGCAACAAAACCACCTTGCCATGTATGTACCTATGCAACAATCCTGCATGATCAGCACGTGTACCCCAGAATCTAAAGTACAACAATAATAATAATAATAAATAAAATAAAAAAGCACTAGTAAAAAAAAAAAAAAGAGTACTGATAACATTCACACCTGGCAAAGGAATAGAGGGAGGAAGATCCCAAGGGCAGGGTGAGACGAGTTAAACAGTCACACAACAGGTGGCCCAGGTTCGACTCCCTGTATGGGAACGCTGCACTGATGTTTGGCCGGGCGTGGTGGCTCACGCCTGTAATCCAAGCACTTTGGAGGCCAAGGCGGGTGGATCACCTGAGGTCGGGAGTTCAAGACCAGCCTGACCAACATGGTGAAACCCCATCTTTAAAAAAAAAAAAAAAAAAGTCACACAACAAGCTCTGTTTATGACTCCGCCCTAAAATGATTACATTTTTCAAAGGTCAAGGATAGAGTTGAGCTTCATCATCCCCATGTAGCAAAGGAAGAGGGGAAGGATGCAAAAGTAATCCATCAAGGGATATTAATGTGTATGTACCGGATCCTCGTCCTGGAGTCCCTCACTGCTTCAAGGGCGGTCTTTAGAGCGGCAGCAGCAGCATCCCTTGGAGGCTCACTGGAAACTCGGAATCCTAGGCCCCACCCAACCCCAAATCAGCGCATTTTAACAAAATCCCAGGAGACTCACAAACACATTAAAGTTAGAGAAGCACTGCTAATGCCTGCCTCTGTCATTCCCTGGGTCTGGGCTACTCTAGACTCTTAATTAAATATTTCTAAAATGATGTGGAAAGTAAGACCACAGACTAAGGATTTTTTTTTTTTTTTTTTAAGAGACAGGGTTTCACCATGTTGGCCAGGCTGGTCTCGAACTCCTGACCTCAGGTGATCCACCTGCCACGGCCTCCCAAAGTCCTGGGATTACAGGCGTGAGCCACCATGGCTGGCCGGATTTTTTTTTTTTTTTTTAAGATGAAGTCTCACTCTGTTGCCCAGGCTGGAGTGCAGTGGTGCGATCTCAGCTCATTGCAACCTCCGCCTCCTGGGTTCCAGGTTCATTGGATTCTCCTGCCTCAGCCTCCTGAGTAGCTGGGATTACAAGCACATGCCACCAGCTAATTTTTGTATTTTTAGTAGAGATGGGGTTTCACCATCTTGGCCAGGCTGGTCTCAAACTCCTAACCTCAGGTGATCCGCCCACCTCGGCCTCCCAGAATGCTGGGATCACAGGTGTGAGCCACCACGCCTAGCCAGACCAGGGATTTAGAAGTAAGACTTTGTCATTTATAAGAACACTGCAGAAAGGAAGAAGAGCGAACCAGCTAGCCACTGAAGACCACCTCTGTAACCCATCAACATGACTGGCTTTCTATGGGAAAAGTCTCCACAGACTCAAAAAGTCTCCAGTTTCTTGCCCTTCGGAAGGCATGCCCTGGAAATAATCGTTTTGGGACAAGGGATAGTAGAGTGTTTACTGTCCTATCCCCCATTAAATACATTGACAGAACTTCCCCAGGGAAAGCCTATTAAGCTGATGTTAACTCAGTACCTGTTGGAACTTGGAGAGCATTCAGAATTCCCATCATTCAAATGGCCAGAGCTGAGAAGGATAGCTTGTTTTTGTTTGTTTTTGAGACAGGGTCTTGCTATGTCACCCAGGCTGCAGGGAAGTGGTACAATGCCAGCTCACTGCAGCCTCAACTTCCTGGGCTCAAGCAATCCTCCCTCCTCAGTTTCCCAAAGTGTTGGGATTACAGGCATGAGCCACCACACCTGGCTAATTTTTGTATTTTTTGTAGAGATGAGGTTTCACCATGTTGCCCAGGCTGGTCTCGACCTCCTGAGCTCAAGCCATCCACCCACCTCAGCCTCCCAAAGTTGTGGGATTACAGGCACGTGCCACACGCCTGGCTAATTTTTCTATTCTTTTGTAGAGACGGGATTTTGCCATGTTGCCAGGCTGGTCTCAAACTCCTGGGCTCAAGCAATCTACCCGCCTTGCCTCCCAAAGTACCAGGATTACAAGCCTGAGCCACTGTGCCCAGCCTGGGATACTTTCTAAGAACCAAGGAACTATATAGAAAATCTTGATCTCTATTCAGTAACTTTAATACTTATATTAATATGTTCTTTTTTGTTTGTTTGTTTGTTTGATTTGACAATCGAGTGCCAAATCAAGCAAAAAGTAATTTTATTTTGTTAATCAATATAAAGAGAAAAGTAGATAATATTTAGAGCATCAAAAGAATTTAAATTAGAACATCTTGAACTATTGGAAATATTCATTTAAACTCATGTGTTTAAGGGGAAAATAATTACCTTTTCTTGCTCGTTCACTGAGATGGCCTTCTAGTAGCCTTACCCCAAAATGCACCTGAGTGCTCAGATTCTTTAAAGGGTGCTCTTCTCCCTGAAGAGGGAGACCCAGGCATCTCAGGTCAACTTCCCCTATTCATTCCTAAGACTGTAAACTTCCCCTTTTCATTCCTGACTGTAAACCGAAGCCCTTTTCATATATAATTCCTAAGACTGTAAACTGAAACCCTTTTCACGTGTAATTCCTAAGACTGTAAACTGAGACCCTTTTCATATGTTAAGCTATAAACCTAAGATTCTTCCACGTGTAACATCTAAAGTATAAGCCTATATAAAGAAGGCACCTTCCTTTGTTAGGGGAGCTTGGCTGTTAAGGCAAATATGCCACCTTGCTCCCAGCCGAATTAAACTCCTTCCTCCCATACTCGGTGTCCGAGAGATCCGTTTCCCACAGCCGCTCCTGCTACATCCCCATTACAAGGAACTAGAAATCCTTAGAGAAATCGCTGATTCACATGTTCAGGAGATACAGGATAAGCTGGAGCACCTTAGGCTAGGAAGCAGAGGAAGCTTCAAAGAAAAATAGGGCCAGGCAGAAGGATGCAGGAGACAAGCCGCAAGTGCTTCCACCACTAGTCATATCACGATGATTTGAGCATCAAATTGAAACACACCCAATTATAAAGAGCCAGCTGGGTGCAGTGGCTCAAACCTATACTCCTACCTCTCTGGGAGACTGAAGCAGGCAGATTACCTGGAATCAAGAGTTTAAGACCAGCCTGGCCAACATGGTGAAATCCCATCTCTACCAAAAACACAAACATTAGCCGCGTGCAGTGGCACACACCTGTAGTCCCAGCTACTTGGGAGGCTGAGGCAGGAGAATCACTTGAACCCGGGAGGCAGAGGTTGCAGTGAGCCAAGATAGCACCACTGCACTCAGGCCTAGGCAACAGAGAAAGACTCCATCTAAAAAAATAAAAAGAAAGGCTTGAAAGAAGCAAAGCCACAGATTTATATTTCTGGATTAATAAGGAATCTATGCATATTTTGGGTCTTACATATACTTGAAATGTGTTAGAGAATGTGACTGTTTTAAAGACATTCTTATAAGTAATTTGAAATGGGGACCTCTGGATTGAAATCTTACTGAGTTTGTGAACAGTACTGAAACATCTAAGAAAATATTATTAAGTTTGCCATATTAATATACTGAATCTACTAGATTGATAAGAATTACATAATCAAGCAACTGAAATGTATAAAAAAGGAAATTTAATTTAAGAAGGACTTGGGGCCAGGCACAGTGGCTCCTGCCTGTAATCCCAACACTTTGGGAGGCTGAAGTGGGAGGATCACTTGAGTCCAGGAGTTCATGATGACCAGCCTGGACAACATAGAGACCCCATCTCTACAAAAAATACTTTTTAACTTTTTTTTTTTTTTTTTTTTTTGGAGATGGAGTCTCACTCTGTCATCAGGCTGGAGTGCAGTGGTGCGATCTCAGCTCACCGCAACCTCCACCTCCCAGGTTCAAGCGATTCTCCTGCCTCAGCCTCCCAAGTAGCTGGGATTACAGGCATGTGCCACCGTGCCCAGCTTATTTTTTATATTTTTAGTAGAGAAGGGGTTTCTACATGGTGGTCAGGATAGTAGAGATGGGGTTTCACCATGTTGGCCAGGATGGTCTCAATCTCTTGACCTTGTGATCCTCCCACTCAGACTCCCAAAATGCTGGGATTACAGACATGAGCCACCACACCCTGCCAAAAACATTTTTTTTAATTAGCCGAGCATGGTGGTGCATGCCTGTGGTGACAGCTTCTCAGGAGGTGTCCCGACCTGCAGGACAACAATGGGGACGAGGGAGTGGGGATGAAGGAGGGACAGTCTCGTTTATTCAGCGAGGGAAAGCAGCTTATAAAGGCAGCTGCAAGGAACCGGTAAACAAGGGAGGAGCCGCAAGTGTTGCAAGTAACTGGGAGGTGAGGGAGGAGGGGCAGCCTGAGGAAATCTCGAGGCAGAGGAAGCTCAGCCTGGAAAGATAGAGGCAGCTGCAAGTTGTTTACGGTTGGGAAAGTCCGGCCATGTGATTTCTGATAAATGGCAACTTTTTATCATCTGAGGCCTGGCCAAAGGCCCCCCACAGGTCCCCCTTTTTAATTTTGTTTAAGTATGGCATAGAAAACAGCTGATCCTGAGGGAACCGTGCCTGTCTTAGGTCAGGAACTCACCCATGCAATGGTACTGCTTTCCTTACCCGTCTTAGGGAGAGGGGCTATTTTTGACCCCTTCCCTGTCTTAGGTGGTGGTACCTAATGCATGTGTTCCAGTTGCCCGTCATTGGCTAACCAGTTCAGCTCACCAGGACTAGAGGCGGTATGTGATGGCAACACACACATCGTTCTTTTTGTCCTCTAGTTTGCGTTCAGCCATCTCTAATCTATGATAGTGGACCTGTAAGGGTTGCATTTTGACAGCCTCGATCTGCGTTTTTACAAAAGCGATGATTTTGTTAACCACGACCGGACCAACGGATATAACAAGGAGGAAACCAAGTAAGGGGCCAAGGAGGGGAAGGATGTAAGGTAGGAGGCCGTTCCATCCCCCCCAAAGCGGATTTTCAGCGAGTGCCCTTCTTCTTTCAGCCAAGTCTTCCTGTAGGATCTTTATTTTATCATTAACAATTCCAGACTGACTGACATAAAAGCAGCACTTCTCCCCCAATGCTAGGCATATGCCTCCTTTCTCAGCAGCCAAGAGATCCAAACCACGCCGGTTTTGAAGAACTATTTCTGCAAGAGAATCTATTTGATTTTGAACAACCTTTATAGTCCCCGCGAGGATTCCCACATCATCTATAAGTTGTCGAGAGAGAGAGAGACTGATAGCTATGTATGGAATAACTTAATCCAGCAGTGCCCATGCTAATTCCGGCCGTTACCCCTAGGGTGGCAATGAATGGGAGGAACCGCAAGGCTCTCCCTTTTCGTCCAGCCACAAAGTCAAGGCTGGGAACGGGCACAGCCGCATCTCCAGGGAGGACACTAGCCTCCGGCAGAAGATAGGCAACTAGGCAGATGCCACTCCAATTAGTTGGAAGACAGGTATAAGCAAGGTTACCCCCACATACAAACACTTGACCTTTGGGGGAGAAAGTTTCCTGGGTAAAGTTAATGAATCTAGAGCAATTACAGGATTCTAACACACTTCCTAAATCTATGTCAAAGGAATTATTTTTTAGGGGCTTTACTAAGCAACTCGTATTGCGGCAATAATCAGTAAGCAGCTGGACAGAGAAAGGAAGACTGTAAGTGCCATTGGTGGCATTACTTATGTTGTGGTCAGGTATAGCTACAGGGATGGGTGAGCCAAACGTTAGGCAAAGCCAGCAATCGGAGTTGTTCAGGTATCCAGACTCATTGAGTGCTTTGTGCATAGCTAGCAAGGTACTTTGGGTATTAGGATCCAAGTTTCTGGCTCCGGGTCTAGGCAAAGCTAAAGGGTGATAAGACAAAGATGGGAACAGAGCTTGTAGGGTTTGCTTAACATGGTGGGTTCTCATTTGGTCATGGGGTCCCCCACCGTCGCTAATTCCCACTCGAGGAGATGATGACCAGCATACAATGTTATTAACTTGGCCATTGCAGGATGCTCGAGCATATTTGTAAGAGACACCTAGGGGTGTTGGAATGGCATAATCACCCCCGAACGTCCCCGTGCTTGAGGAGGTCAGGACCGCGGTAAAGTAGGTCTGACCATTTTGTTGGCATTGTGCTACTTGTCTATAATAAGTTGCATGGACAACATTGTGAATGGGCCCAGAACAGTTGCACTTGGGTAAGTTGGACTCAGGAACTGTTAAGGTGACTGTAGCCTTCTTGAGGCACTTGTAACTGGGTCTATGGGTAACTCCCCCGCTGGTTCCACTATCAAGGTAAGCTGTCTTATCCCCACAATCCTGTGAGATAGTGAAAGATGCTGGGAATGCCAGAGCGGGCGCAGATGGCGGCGCCGCGTAAGGTGGAGGACGGTTGGTGAGGGGAGGCCATTCCGAGTTATGGTAGCGTGCAGCCTCGTCCTCAAGATCATTCCAATCAATACCCTCATCAATACCCTCGTCATCAGAGTTGTTAGCCCTTTCCATAAGCCACATTATTCTTTTTCTGTACTTAGGGTGATTTAGTTTTCTGTATTAAGCCACTGGCAACTCGCTCGGCGAATCGTTCTAAAGAACATGAAGGGACCTTAAAGGTCGCTTCCTTTGTCTCCTCCTTTTCAGAATCACTATCAAAGGACATTAAATTAAGTTCCTCTGAATTATTTGTAGCATCCTTTTTGTCCTTGTCCTTAGGCTCTAGATTCTGTTGATGACCTGCGGCGATTGCGCCGTCAGGACCCTGCAAACAGTTTTCTCCCTGGGTGATAACATTGGCAATAAGCGGATCTGAATGTCTCTGTGAAATAATTTCATCTATTAAATTTCAGTAAGAGAAAACAGTTACGGGGACCTTTTCCGGCCCGAAGGTCTTATAAAAATCTCTGAGGGCATCCCCCACTCCCTTCCATCTTTTTTCATCCATGGTCCTTTCTTGTGGGAACCAGGGACAAAGGTCCTTTATGTAATCAAAGTATTTACATAGTTGCTTAATCTTAACCTTTACTCCTCGCGCCTTTAAAGCTTTACTAAGCCCTTCCATGAACATTTCATGCTGACTGATTTCCTGTCCCATAATATCATCGTCCACTTACCAGAATTTGAGACTGTGGCAGGCTCCCGCATTGTCTCCTTTCTGGACTACTCAATTTTTCTGATTTGGCCGCTTCTGACGACGTCCCTCACTGGGCCCCTCGTATCCTCGCCCCACGTTGGGTGCCAGACTGTCCCGACCTGCAGGACAACAACGAGGACGAGGGAGAGGGAGTGGGGATGAAGGAGGGACAGGAGGCGCGAAGAATGGAGACAAGACAGGAGTCTGATCAAGTCTCGTTTATTCAGCAAGGGAAAGCAGCTTATAAAGGTAGCTGCAAGGAACTGGTAAACAAGGGAGGAGCCGCAAGTGTTGCAAGTAACTGGGAGGTGAGGGAGGAGGGGCAGCCTGAGGAAATCTCGAGGCAGAGGAAGCTCAGCCTGGAAAGATAGAGGCAGCTGCAAGTTGTTTACGGTTGGGAAAGTCCGGCCATTTGATTTCTGATAAATGGCAACTTTTTATCATCTGAGGCCTGGCCAAAGGCCCCCCACAGGAGGCTGAGGTAGGAGGATCACTTGAGCCCAGGAGGTCGACGTTTCCGTGAGCTGTAATCGCACCACTGCTCTCCAGTCTGGGTGACTGAGCGAGACACTTTTTTTTTTTTTTAAAGCAGCTCTGGAATGAGAATAGGTATTTGCAACACACATAACTGATAAAGGATTCATATCTAGAATATATAAAGAACTCCAAATCAATGAGGAAAAGTCAGAAAACCAAAAAAGGAGGACAGCTAAAGATGAAAAAGCACTTCAAAAACAGACTATACCCAGCTGACCGATAAACACGAAAAAGCACTCGGTCTGAAAAGTAGGCCCAAATTAAGACCTTCATGAGAATTTGTATGCACCCATCAATTTGGCAGAAATCCCCTTCTCAAGCCCTGGAATTCCTGCCGCTACCTGCATTGCTCAAACATCTGACCATTTTCCATTTCCATCCCTTCCATCTTTCTGCAGTATCTGGCATTCCTGACCATGCTGTTTCTACCAATCAACAAAAACTACTAGATATTCAAACAGAGGGGATTTAATGCAGAGAGTTGGCTACAACATGACAAAGATGCTGAAACACCAGACAAGGGAGGGCGCGGTGGCTCATGCCTGGAATCCCAGCAGCACTTTGGGAGGCCGAGGCGGGTGGATCACCTGAAGTCAGGAGTTTGAGACCAGCTGGCCAACATCGTGAAACCTTGTCTCTACTAAAAAATACAAAAAATCAGCCAGGTGTGGTGGCAGGTGCCTGTAATCACAGCTACTCGGGAGGCTGAGGCAGGAGAATCACTTGAACTCGAGAGGCTGAGGCGGGAGAATCGTTTGAACCCCAGAGGCAGAGGTACAGTGAGCCAAGAGTGCACCACTGCATTCCAGCCTAGGCAACAAGAGCGAAACTCCGTCTGAAAAAAAAAAGTAAAAATAAAACACCAGACAAAGGACAGTGAGGTTACCCAGGGAACAGAAAGAGCAGATGGCCCTGACACTCTGCAGGGCTGAGGGCACACAGCACAGGTCAAGTTACTATCACCCGGGATCCAGGGTCCCCTGGTGGAAGCTGGAACCCACAGAACAGTGTCGTGGGAGACGGAGCCACAGAGAACAACTGCTGCTGGAGACATCGGCAGAGGAAGAAGGCGGGAAAATACTGCGGCTGCTCCACACCTCCAGCCCAATGCCCCAGGGCCAAACCTCACTAGAGGCCCAACGGCAGAAGAGCCTCCAGGAACCTCCTTGTGGACCAGGGGAGAGAGAAAGGCAGCAGGAGGGAAGGGTGTGTCCACCAACAAACAGCACATGGCCAGGCCCTGGCCTTTCTGAAACTCTTCCCTTGGGTTTTTTTAAAATTCACCATTCTGCTTCTGTTCCTGTGTTTATGGGCTGAACTGTGACCCCTCAAATTCTAATGTTGAAGTTCTAACCCCCAGTACCTCAGAATGGATCTGCATCAGGAGACAGGGACTTTAAAGTAGTCATTAAGGTAAAATGAGGTCACCAGGGTGGGCCCTAATCTATTATGACTGGTGTCCTTATAAGGAGAGGAGATTAGACACAGACATGCACAGGGGGACAAGCCTGTGAGGACACAGGGAGAAGACGGCCATCTGCGATCCAAGGAAAGAGGCCTCAAGAGAAACCACCCTGCCCACACCTTCACCTGGGACTTCTAGCCTCTAAAACTGGGGAAATGAATTTCTGTTGTTTAAGCCGCCAGTCTGCAGTACTTAGTTACGGCAGCCCTTGCAAACCAGCACTTCCGAGGTCTCCGCCTCTGTCTCCAGCCCCTCTCTGAACCGTAGGGCGTAAGTGAGTCTTTACCCCCAGTTCTGGCCTCCTCTATGTTCTCTTCCTTGTTGGTGACCCCATGCTCCCTCATGGTTCAGCAGCGACCTCCGGCCATGACGCTCAGTCCTTATGGCCAGCTCCAGCCTCTCCCAGGCTCTGGCGCCCCCCGTAATCATGACTTCCACTTGTCTCTGTTTGGATATCCTGTCAGCATCTCAAAGGCAACATGAATAGAACCAAATGCATTTTTTTTCTCCCATGAATTATCTCTTTAACCTGATTTCTCTTGCCTCTGTTCATGACACGTTTACCTTTTCACTGGGACCCAGAATTCATGCATCTTGGAGTCCCAACTTCCCCAGCCCCTGCGTCCTGTTTATTTCCATAGCACTTGGTGGGTGGGACCTCTGCACAGTCTCACACAGTCCTATCTTTCTAGTGCAGGCCCAGCTCAGCTCTCATCACAACGGGCACTAGCATGATAGCCTCCTCCAAGATTCCTGGTGCCTGCCCCACATTTCCCACAGCTCTGCCTCTTCCTCTTCCAGCATACTCCACAGTTGACTGTCTAAAGTGCAGCGCTGATCATATCACTCCTGCTTCTCAAACTCCTGCAGTGCCTGCCCCTGCCCCAGAAAGCGCAGACAGTCTCTTGCCTGACATTCAAGACCTTCCATTGAGCCTAGGCAACATACTGAGACCCCATCTCTACAAAAAATTTAAAAATTAGCCAGGCATGGTGACACGTGCCTATAACCGCAGCTACTCAGGAGGCTGAGGCGGGAGAACTGCTGGAGCCCAGGAGGTCCAGGATGTAGCGATCCATGTTCATACCACTGCACTCCAACCTTGGCAACAGAACGAGACCCCATCTCTAAAAAGAAAAGGACCTTCCATTGTACCCACCTAGCCGGGTCTCCCTTCATGCCAGCCATTCACTTATTCATTCTGCTCCTCCTGCACACGAGGTGCTATGCTAATTACTGGGTACATTTAATCCCCTCAGCAACTCTGCAAGGTGGCCATTATTGTCCCCATCTTGCAAAGGAGGAAACTGAATTTCAGAACTGAGCTCCCATCACTAGGTGGGGAAGCTGATGTTTAAATTTGTGTCCTTCTGGCCCAAAGTCCTTCACTGGATAAACTAGGCAACCAGGAGCAAAGAATGCTCTATACCCAATGAAAATGGAAATGAAACTCAGGATCTAAGATGCAAGAGTGGCAGAAGGTTCCAGGTGCACCACTGCCAGCCCTGACAGGCTATGTGTCCAGGTCAGTCGAACAGGCTGGGATTGTCCCCAACTTGGACACATCTGAAAAGCTGCAGGTGGGATGTCATCAAAATCACCTGGGAAAACAACCTGCTCTGAAAACAGGCATGATCCAAAAGGCAAAGAGGTTTGTGATGCCCATTTTATACAACAGCTGACTGTCAGTAATGCATTACTCTTTTAAGGAAATTCAAGTATAAGAAAATCCAAAGTTAAAAACTGAAGGTTCTAAATGCAGTGTGGTATCTTGGACTGGATTCTAGAACCAAAAAAAGGACAAAGGAAAACTGGTGATATCTCCAGCCTGGGTAACATGGCAAAACTCTGTCTCTGCTAAAAATACAAAAAATTAGCCAAGTGTGGTGGCATGCACCTGTAGTCCCATCTACTCGGGAGACTGAGGTAGGAGAATCGCTTGAACTGGGAGGGGGAGGTTGCAGTGAGTTAAGATCTTGCCACTGCAATCCAACCCAGGCAACAGAGTCAGACTCTGTCTCAAGAAAGAGAGAGAGAGAGAGAGAGAGAGAAAGAACTCGTAAACTCTGAACAGATCACTTGAGGTCAGGAGTTTGAGACCAGCCTGGCCAACATGGTGAAACCCCATCTCCATTAAAAGTACAAAAATTAGCTGGGTATGGTGGTGTGCACCTGCAATCCCAGCTCCTCAGGAAGCTCAGGCTGGAGAATCACTTGAACCCAGGAGGCAGAGGTTGCAGTGCGCCAAGATTGCGTCACTGCACTCCAGCCTGCGCAACAGAGCAAAACGGTCTCAAAAATAAATAAATAACAGTAATATTGCATCAGTGTTAGTTTTGGTAAATCCATGGTTGTGTAAGATGTTAACATTAGAGGAAGCTGGGTGAAGGTCTGAAGAACTCTTATTTATTTTTCATAAGCCTAAAATTATTTCAAATAGTAAGTTATAAAAATTAGAGGGTGACATTCTACTTAATTTCATCAGCATTCCTTTTCTCCCTGTTCCTAACCAGCCATGTGATCTTTAGCAAATTATTTCATTTCTCTGGGTCACAGTTTTTCAACTACTTAAAAAATAAAAAAAAAAAAAAAAAAAAGGATACAAGCCAGATCATCTCTTTCTTCCCCTCAATCTCTCAAATTCTGTGATCCCTGTACATTTACGATATGATGCAATCTACAAACATTTGATTCGTGGTGATCTCTTATTCACCTTCATATCCCTGGCATTTAGCATTGTGCCTATACATAGCTGGTGCTCACTGCAGGTTTTTGAAACTACCTCAAAAACTGAGGTTCATACCTCAGTTTGTAAAGCGAAGTAGAACTGTTAGTTCTTTTACCTAGTTGACCACTAGAGAGTGAAGTGGTCGCAAAATTTTTCTCTGTTAAAAGCAAATTTATCTTCATCCAGCAGAGGGGAGTGGTCCTTTATATTTCAGGCATGTAAAAATCAGGTCCTGGTTGGGGGAAGGGAGACATCTGTGAGCAGTTTCCTGCCTATGGACAGGCCCTCCAGTGGGGTGATCAGTACCATAAGCTTCCAGGTAAGCACACAGGGCCACTGCCCTCACCCCACTAAAGCACTTAGCAGCCTCGATGGGAGATTGCTCTGCAAATGTGGAGCCCCACTCCTAGTATGTACATCATTGTCTGACTTCCCAATGATCCTGGCTCATTTCTTGAACAAATGTTTCACTTGCAGAAAGGCAGCTTTAAGAGGTCAAATAAATGAATGTGGAAGGAAATTAATGAAAACCTTGACAACCACATGAAAAAGGCATTAGCCTTGAACAGGCGTGGTAGCTGGCTCACGCCTGTAATCCCAGCACTTTGGGAAGCCAAGACAGGTGGATCACAAGGTCAGAAGACCAAGACCATCCTGGCCAGCATGCTGAAACCCTATCTCTACTAAAAATACAAAACTTAGCTGGGCGTGGTGGCAAGCGCCTGTAGTCCCAGCTACTCGGGAGGCTGAAGCAGGAGAAGCGCTTGAACCTGGGAGACGGAGGTTGCAATGAGCCAAGATCGCACCACTGTACTCCAGCCTGGGGACAGAGCAAGACTCCATCTCAAAAAAAAAAAAAAAGAAAAAGGCAATAGCCAGTCATCCTGCACAGCAACCCAATATTGAGCCTGTCTGAGTTGCCATTTGTGTAGTGAAGCAATAGAGGCCACGGTCTGGACTCAGAAATCCTGGGTTCAAATACTGCCTCTGACCCCCAACTCCCCAACACAGTGCACACATTCAGTGGCCATGTGACCAGAGCAAGTGCCTCTCTCCACGGTCCCAATGGAGGAATAATAATAGCATCCACCTGGTGTTGGGTGGGAGGGTTCAGAGAGAACAGCCACACAGGGCTAAAAGTGGACACTATTATGACCGAGCAACTGCCCACCTGGACAGAGTGGACAGGACAGGAATAGAAGGGCAAGGTGCTTTCACTTCATCTTCACGAGAGCTCTTTGTGGGGAGGCTATTACACAAGCAGGGGTGGGGAGTTCCTTCCCAGTATATCGAGTTCCCTTTTTCAGGTACAGAAAAGCCCATCTGCCTCAATTTTCCTCAACTGGTCAATCACAGTGCCAGAAGTCCCTACCACTTGAACTGCTCCTTCAGGTTAAGTCACTTTATCTGCCAGCTGTGTTAAACAAGTCAGGTTCCAAGTCCTGAGCTGCTGCTTTTCTCATCCCATTAATATAGAAAACTAAGAGTAGGGGCCAGACACGGTGGCTCATGCCTGTAATCCCAGCACTTTGGGAGGTCGAGGCGGGTGATCACCTGAGGTTAGGAATTCAAGACCAGCCTGGCCAACATGATGAAACCCCGTCTCTACTAAAAATACAAAAATTAGCCAAGTGTGGTGGTGGGCACCTGTAATCTCAGCTACTCAGGAGGCTGACACAGGAGAATCGCTTGAACCGGGGAGGTGGGGGGTTACAGTGAGCTGAGATCATGCCACTGCACTCCAACCTCCATCTCAAAAAAGAAAACATGCAGTGCACAGAATGAGGCTTCAAAGATTTTGCATTTATTTACTGGAGGATTTAAACCAAAAAGGTACAGACCCGCCAAAAAATACAAAAATTAGCCAGGCGTGGTGGTGCATAGGTAGTCCCAGCAACTCGGGAGGCCAAGGCAGAAGAATTGCTTGAACCCCAGAAGTGGAGGTTGCAGTGAGCCTAGATCACGCCACTGCACTCCAGCCTGGCAACAGATCGAGATGTCATCTCAAAAACAAAGAAAAAAAAAACAGTAATATGGACCAGGCACAGTGACTCACACCTATAATGCCAGTACTTTGAGAGTCCAAGGCAGGAGGATCATCTGAGGCCACGAGTTTGAGACCAGCCTGCACAACCTAAGACTCCATCTCTACAAGAAATTAAAAATTAGCCAGGTGGCCAGGTGCAGTGGCTCACGCCTGTAATCCTAACACTTTGGGAGGCAAAGGCCGGCAGATCACTTGAACTCAAGTTCAAGACCAGCCTGGGCAACATGGTGAAACCACATCTCTACAAAAATAGAGAAAATTAGCCAGGCATGCTGGTGCGCGCCTGTAGTTCCAGCTACTCAGGAGGCTGCAGTAAAAGGATCACCTGAGCCTGGGGAGGTCAAGGCTGCAGTGAGCCGTGATCGGGCCACTTGCACTCCAACCTAGGTGACAGAGCAAGGCCCCATCTAAAAAAAAAAAAAAATAGCTGGTTGTGGTGGCCTGTGGCCTGTGGTCCCAGCTACTCGGAGGCTAAAGCGGGAGGATCGCATCACTGCACTCCATTCAGCCTGAGCAAGAGAGGAAGACCTGGACTATATTAAAATATTTTTTTAAGAAAAGCAATAGGAAGAAGCAACTCAACCACAGTTATGTTACTAAAGCCCTAAACAGAAAATTAGCCCGTTTCCAGAAGAGGCCAAGAACAGATGATACGGCTGCACTGAACTCCTGCCTGTGCAGCCCGCTTTCTACAAGATTCCAGTCCTAGAAGATGATGGCATCCAGCCCCCATTCAAGCACCTGAGCATGAAAAACGCGGAGCCCGAAGAGCCAGGCCATGAACACACTATTCCTGTCTATAAATAACTCCCCCTGGGGAATAAACAGCAGGATCCAAGGTAGGAAACCTGAGCCGCAGAATCTGGTGGGTTCTTAGGGGAACCCACTCACCGGCCTGAGTCCCCAGTGGGAGTGGCGGCCCGGTGCCTGGACCCCCGAGCGGCCGCGCGTCCCTACCTGCAGGCCCGATCCCGGCCGCGGAGCACTCGTGACCCCGCACCCGCCCGGCTCCGGGACCGCAGAAACGCACCCAGCGGAGTGAGGGCGTCGTCGCCAAGGACGGCGCAGGTGGCAGCTGAGGCGTGGGAGCCGAACCGACCTAGAGAAAGGGCAGGTCAGGACGCCTCTTGGCGCAGCCCCAAATCCTGCCCGCGCCCCAACCCCGCTCAAGCGGCGCCCCTGCCACCTCTGGCCACACCGGCTGGGACGTCTGGATCCTGCAGACCGCGCTTCCCGCTGCCCTCCTGCGCTGGGCTGCTCATGCCTGCCTCGCCAGCCCAGCATCCGCGGGGATCCCTACCTGTCCTTTAGGGCTTGCCTCATAGGTCAAACGTCACCTCCCAGGGAGGAATGGCCTATCCCCTAGCCAGGTGGGCCCCTGCCACGCTCGCCTGCACCACCCAACCCCCTTGATAACTGCTTCCCCCTTGAGACTGCAAACCTTCAAGGGCAGGAAATGGGTCTGTTTTCCTGGCAAATAATGAAGCTGGCAGAAGGTTTTGCTGAATAAAATGAGTGACAGACAAAAGTAGCCAAATCGGGCACTCTTGATGGGTTATTTGGTGAAGGAGGTGCAGAATGGGCTTAGTTACTGGATTTCTTTCCCCATGTTACTCCTCTCTAATTCTGATGAGGAACTGAGAGCTGGATCTATTGATCTATTAACTCTTTTTTTTTTCTTTTCTTTTCTTTTTTTTTTTTTTAATTTTAAGACAGGGTTTCACCATGTTGGTCAGGCTGGTCTTGAACTCCTGACCTCAGGTGATCCGCCCGCCTTGGCCTCCAAAGTGCTTGGATTACAGGGGTGAGCCACCACGCCCAGCCAATCTATTAACTCTTAACCTCCCTTTTCTTTTCTTTTTTTCTTTTTTTTTTTTTTTACACGAGTCACAATCTTGGCTCACTATAACCTCCATCTCCCGGGTTCAAGCGAGTCTCCTGCCTCAGCCTCCTGAATAGTTGGGATTACAGGCATCCAACACCACGCCCAGATAATTTTTGTATTTTTAGTAGAGTCGGTGTTTCACCAGGCTAGTCTCAAACTCCTGATGTCAGGTGATCCGCCTGCCTCAGTCTCCCAAAGTGCTGGGGTTACAGGCGTGAGCTACCACGCCCAGAATTACCCTTCCTTTTCTAAGGGCGCTACCAGACTTCTCTTGCTATCTTTTTTTTTTTTAAGACGGAGTTTCACCATGTTGGTCAGGCTGGTCTTGAACTCCCGACCTCAGGTGATCCACCTGCCTTGGCCTCCAAAGTATTTGGATTACAGGCGTGAGCCACCACACCCGGCCTTCTCTTGCTATCTTAAGAATGGAGTCCTAATTCTGCCATCGGAACCCTGAAACCTTCACTTTCAGCACAACAATTTCAAGAAAAAACTTGCAGCCTCTCCTTCTCCGTTTGGGGGAATGGGGAACTCTTTAATCTGTGGTGAGACACACATGATTTTTTTTTTTCATGATGTTAATTAGAATACTATCCCCCAAAGAGAAAGAAATAAATAGGAAAAGGAATCTAGTCTGATGCCCCGGAAGTGTTTACGGATGGTCTGCAGAATAGTCCTACCACGAGGAAAATCTCAAATGACACAGCCTGTCACTGCTGGGGTTTCTGGTAAAGTAAGAGCTGAAGTTTAGGGATGATCAGACTCAGACTCAAAGTCCTCAATCACTTTTTTTTTTCTTTTTTGGTCTATCCTATCAATTACTGAGTGTTAAAATCTTTGACTATATTGTGGATTTGGATTTGTGTGTTTGTTTTCAGATGGAGTTTTACTCTGTCACCCGGGCTGGAGTGCAGTGTTGCGATCTCGGCTCCCTGCAACCTTCGCCTCCTGGGTTCAAGCAATTCTCCTGCTGCGACTACAGGTGTGTGCCACCATGCCTAGCTAATTTTTGTATTTTTAGTAGAGACCGGGTTTCGCCATGTTGGCCAGACTGATCTGGAACTCCTGACCTCAGGTGACCCACCCACCTTGGCCTCCCAAAGTGCTGGGATTACAGGCGTGAGTCACCTCACCCAGCCTAATCACATGATTTTTCATATTCCACGTTTGAGTGTCATTCTTCAACTGGTGGACCATTTTTCCCACGAATGTTTGCTCCCCTAATAGTGAAGAGAGAAGACCTAGATAAAACATTTTAGCCACATCTCTGGCAAATCCTTAGGACATATCTCTGTGTTCCATAATCCTACAAATGAGATTACCAAGTCAAAGGATATGACACTTTCTAAAACCACTATACATCATTTCTTCCCTCCAATGTTGCCAGATTTTATCTTATAGTAAAAGATAAAATTATCCTCTATCTTGGAGGTGATGAGGACTGAGTTTAGAACACCCTTGGCCACACTAAGTGCTTTTTAAAGTCTTTCTGAGTTTGATTCCTGAAAATTCCATCTCTCTTTAAAAGATTAGTTTTTATTTCCTTTTGAATTGCTAGAAAAACTAATTCTTTTCCAGTTGTTTTACTAGTCATTTGCATTTATTCTATGAATTAATGTGGATTTGGGATATTATTCTTATTAATTGATATAGGTTCCTTCTATATTAAGGATGTTAATTCTTAGGCTATCATATATGTGGCATATTTTTATCCCAACTTATCATTTGCCTTTTAATTTTGTTTGCAATGATCTGATGCACCATTTTAAAATTCTAATTAAGTCAAACTTTTCACCTATGCCTTCAAGACTTTTTCCATTGATTTTATGTTTAGAAATGCTCCCCAATTTCCCAAACTATAAATATTTTCTAGTACTTTTTTTTAAACAGACTCTCTCTCTCTCTCCCCACCCCCCATCACCTTTCTTTCTCTCCCCACTCTCTCCCTCTCTCTGTTGCCCAGGCTAGATAGAATGCCAATCACAGCTCACTGCAGCCTCCTGGACCTCCCCAGGCTCAGGTGATCCTCCCACCTCAGCCTCCTGAGTAGCTGGGACTACAGGCCTGCGCCACCACGCCAGGCTAATTTTTTGTATTTTTTGTAGAGATGGAGTTTTGCCATGTTGCTCAGGCTGGTCTCCTGGGCTCAAGTGACCCACCCACCTCAGCCTCCCAAAGTGCTGGGATTACAGGTGTGAGCCACCACGCATAGGCTTGCCTAGTACACTGTTCTGTGGCATGTTTGTTGTTTTTTTTTTTCTTTATAAAAATATTATTCAATAAGTAGATTTCCAGGCCTTGCATGGTTTCCATTCAATGTTTCTAAGATTGACACATATCATTTTGCAAAGCTGCATTTTATTCATGTTCACTGCTATATAATACTCTATTTGTGATCATATCCTACTTTATTTAGCCATTCTCCTGCTGATCAACATGGAGCTATTTCCAGTTTGTTTCCTCTGACTAATAATCCTGTTATGAACATCCAGTCGTTTGCCTCCTGGAGCCCCTGGGCAGCCATTTCTCTGAGTGTGGACGCATTACTACATAGGCCCAGAAAGCATGAATGTGCAGAATTCAGAGATAACGCTAAACTGTTTTCTAAAGCAGTTATACCAATGGACACACCCATTAAAAGTGACTTTTGTGGCCGGGTGTAGTGGCTCACGCCTGTAATCTCAGTACTTTGGGAGGCCAAGGCAGGCAGATCACGATGTCAGGAGTTCAAGACCAGCCTGGCCAACATAGTGAAACCCTGTCTCTACTAAAAATATAAAAATTAGCCAGGCATGGTGGCACGAGCCTGTAGTCTCAGCTACTTGGGAGGCTAAGGCAGGAGAATTGCTTGAACCCAGGAGGCGGAGGTTGTGGTGAGCCGAGATCAAGCCACTGCACTCGGGCCTGGGCAACAGAGCAAGACTCCACCTCAAAAAAAAAGGGACTTTTGTTTTCGACTCAGTATTTTTCAGGTCAAATACGTTTTCCTTTCGATGTTAGATTTATACTGATTTTCACAAACTGGCTTGGAGAGTTACGAGGTCCTCAAACACAAAGCCTCATATTGTGGTTCTTAATCAAGAAAATCTTCTAGAGGCAAGGATCCAGCTAATTACAGGATCCCCTACTGTCCACATCTAAATTTAGGCATGGTGGCTGGGATTAGACCCATGAGTCCTAGGACAATTCCAGGGGTGTTATGAACTTAAAAACTCTGATGTAAGCATGATGTGGGGAGGGTTTGCGGTAATATGAGAATCCTGTGCACAATAGTATAAGAAGCTGCTTCAGAATCTACTGCTCTCACCTCCCACATTCCATACAACCTCTTCTTTATTTCAGTCTTTATTTATTATGTTTGTTTGTTTATTTATTTATTTTGAGACAGAGTCTTACTCTGTCACTCAGGCTGATTTATTTATTTATTTATTTAGAGACAGAGGCTCACTCTGTCACTCAGGCTGGAGTGCAGCAGCACAATCTGGGCTCACTGCAACCTCCGCCTCCTGGGTTCAAGTGATTCTCCTGCCTCAGCCTCCCAAGTAGCTGGGATTACAGGTGCCCACCAGCACGCCCAACTAATTTTTATATTTTTAGTAGAGATGGGGTTTCACTATGTTGGCCAGGCTGGTCTTGAACTCCTGACCTCAACTGATCTGCTCACTTTGGCCTTCCAAAGTGCTGGGATTATAGGCGTGAGCCACCGTGCCGGGCCTGTAGAGACTTTAATAGCAACACTCCTTATAAAAATGACTTTTTTGTTTTTGAGGCAGGGTATATCACAGGCTGCAGTGCAGTGGTGCTATCATGGCTCATGTAGCCTCGAACTCTTATGCTCAACTGACCCTCCTGCCTCAACCTCCCAAGGAGCTGATACTACACACACAAACCACCAGAGCCAGCTATTTTTGTTGTTTTGTTTTGTTTTGTTTTGTTTTTTTGTTTTGTTTTGTTTTGTTTTGTTTTGTTTTTGAGACAGAGTTTCACTCTTGCTGTCTAGGCTGGAGTGCAATGGCAAAATCTCAGCTCACTGCAACCTCCGCCTCCCGGGTTCAAGCAATTCTCCTACCTCAGCAGCCCAAGTAGCTGGGATTACAGGCATGTACCACCATGGCTGGCTAGTTTTATATTTTAATAGAGATGGGGTTTCTCCATGTTGGTCAGGCTAGTCTTGAACTCCCAACCTCAGGTGATCCACCCACCTCAGCCTCCCAGTGTGCTGGGATTACAGGTATGAGTCACCTTGCCCAGCCTATTTTTGTATTTTTTACAGAGATGGGGTCTTGCTATGTTGCCCAGGTTGGTTTCAAACTCCTGGCCTCAAACGATCTAACCAGCTTGGCCTCACAAAGCACTGGGATCATAGGCATGAGCCACCACACCTGGCCAAGAGTGCGTTTTTTTAATTGGAAAACTGTAAATGTTCAATAAGGAACATATTTAGCAAACTGTGGTAGTCGCCCCTTATCCACAAAGGGATGTCCCAAGACCCCCAGCAGACGTCTGAAGCACAGACAGTACTGAACCCTGTATTTCCTATTCATACATATTTATGATAAAGTTTATAAAGTGGGCACAACCACAAATTAATTCATAATAAAATGGAGTCACAATAAACTAATAATAAAATTAAATAAAGATGACTTGAACACAAGCGCTGTGATACCACAACAATCGATCTGATCACCAGGAGAGCTACTGAGTTACAAACCTGAGAATCTGCTGGACAAAGAGATGACTCGTGTCCCAGGTGAGACAGAACAGGATGGTGTGAGATTTCATCACACTGTTCAGAACCGCACACAATTTAAAACTCATGAATTATGTTATCAGTTCTAAATGGGAGCTCAATAATGTGTACACATGGACACAACAGGGAGGAATAGCAGACTCTGGAGACTCAGAAGGGTGGGAGGAAGGGCTGGGTAGAGGGAGGGAGGGGGGTAAGCGATAAGAAATTACTTAATGGGCACGATGTACAGGATCAGGTGATGGCTGCACTAAAAACCCAGACTTCACCAACACCCAATATACCCATGTAACAAAACAGGGGCACCTGTACCCCCTAAATCTATCAAAATAAATAAATAAAACTTATGAACTGTTCTGGAATTTTTCATTTAATATTTTCTTTTTGATTTTTTTTTCATTTAATATTTTCAAACTGCGGTTGACCACAGGTAACTGAAATCTTGGAAAGCAAAAGCAAAAGGGGGAAATTACTGTATCTCCACTCAGTTCTACAAAGTATAGACATTCCAGAACCATTTGAGATTAAATTGCAGGCACCATGACCTTCACCCTAAGTACTTCAAGCCATTTCCTAAAACAAAAATATTTCTCCAATGTAAGCACACTGCGATGATCAGATTCAGAAAATTTAACACTGCAATAATTGGATTCAGATATTAGCATCCATCCAATGCTAATAACTACTACTCACATTTAGTCAATTTTCCCAAATAACATTCTTGCTAGCAATATTATTTTTCCCAATTCAAGGATACACATGTCATTTAGCTGTCATGTCTCTTTTTTTTTTTTTTTTTTTGAGAGGGAGTCTCACTCTGTCACCAGGCTGGAGTGCAGTGGTACAATCTCGGCTCACTGCAAGCTCCGCCTCCTGGGTTCAAGCGATTCTCCTGCCTCAGCCTCCCAAGTAACTGGGACTACAGGCATATGCCACCGCGCCCAACTAATTTTTGTATTTTTAGAAGAGACGGGGTTTCACCATGTTGGCCAGGATAGTCTAAGTCTCTTGACCTCGTGATCCACTCACCTCAGCCTCCCAAAGTGCTGAGATTACAAGCGTGAGCCACCACACCCAGCCTTTATTCCCTTTTAATCTGAAACAGTTCCTTAGTCTTTCATGACCTTGACATCTTTTAAAAGTCAGCCCCAGTAGGCCAGGTGGCTCACGCCTGTAATCCCAGCATTTTGGGAGGCCACGGTGGGCGGATCACTTGAAGCCAGGAGTTTGAGACCAGCCTGGCCAACATGGTGAAACGCCATCTCTACTAAAAATACAAAAGTTGGCCAGGCATGGTGGCACACACCTGTAATCCCAGCTACTCAAGAGGCTGAGGCAGGAGAATCACTTGAACCTGGGAGGCAGTAATCCCAGCTACTCAGGAGACTGAGGCAGGAGAATCACTCAAACCCGGGAGGTGGACATTGCAGTGAGCCAAGATCGTGCCGCTGCACTCCAGCCTGGGCGACAGAGCAAAACTAGGTCTCAAAAAAAAAAAAAGCCAGTCCATTATATTGTACCTGGTCCCTCAATCTGAGTTTGTCTGATGTTTCCTAAATCCATTTCAGATTATGCATTTTTGGCACAGGATGTCAGTTCAAACTGGTGATGCTGACTTTGTTCACACGGTTAAGTAGGTATCCAGAAGATTTCTCCACTGTAAAGGTTCCTTTTTTATATTTGTAATTCATAAGTAATCTGTGGAGTGAGACTTTGGCATCTTATTCTCCAGTGCATGGTTTGAATGTATTCCCCAAGCGCATGTGTTGGAAATTTAATCCCCATCACAATAGTGTTGAGAGGTGGGTGATTAGGTCACAAAGGCTCTGCTGTCATTTCGGGAGTGGGCTCCTGATGAAGGGACGGGTTTGGCCCCCTTCCTTTCCTTTGCCCTTGCCCACCCTCTTGCCCTTCTGTTTTCCACCATGAGATGATATAGCCAGAAGGAAGGCCCTCACCAGATGTGGCTCCTCAGTGCTGGACTTCCCAGCCTCAGAACCCTAAGTCAAATAAATTTCTGTTCATTATAAATTACCCAGTCTCAGGTATTCTGTTACAGCAAGCACCCACCTGAATCAGCGATGACTATGTAACTTTTTGTATGATTAGTCAAGGGCAGTAGTGAGACGGGGAACACAACAGAACAAAGAGTTCAATCTGAACAATCGAGCTAACTCTCTACCTTCGGACTCGCCAACTTTTCTAACTGTTGTTCCTTCAGCAATCATTAGCTGGCATTCTCCTCTTCTACCTCTGTTTACGTATTTGTTGGTAAGTTTATTTGCTTTTCAGTATTACTCTGGACTCGTGGATTCTGTTTTATTCAATGTGATAATTCATTACTGCCATTATTAATTTTGATATTCAAATTGTTCCAGGTTTGGCCACTGGAGCCCCATCAAGCCAGCTCCTTCTGACCTATCTCCATCATTCTTTGAGCACCTCCTTGTGTTCTGAACAAGCTGTGCCTGATGCCTGACTCATCATTTACCTTCCCTGCCCTTCATACAATGAGCCGTTTCTCCCAGGAGCTCTGGCTCCTTTTAATGGACAATGGTATTTAGAAACCAATTTATGGGCATGAGGAATGCTCATTGCTACTGGGGTGGCCCTGCTCCCCAGCTCTCTCAGGAGACAGATCTTGGAAATAAATGCTTAAGACAAAATGAAGAAGGCCGGCTCACACCTGTAATCCCAGCACTTTGTAAGGCTGAGGTGGACAGATCACTTGAGGCCAGCGGTTCAAGACCAGCATGGCTAGCATGGTGAAACCCTGTCTCTACTAAAAATACAAAAATTAGCTAGGCATGGTGGGGCCCACCTGTAGTCCCGCTACTCAGGAGGCTGAAGCAGGAGAATTGTCTGAACCTGGGAGGCAGAGGTTGCAGTGAGCCAAGATCACACAACTGCACTCCAGCCTGGGCACCAGAGTGAGACTTTGCCTCCAAAAAAATGAAAAGGGTTATCCACCAAGTTTCCAAGTTTCTCCACTATGAAGTTTCTTTTATCTTTGCAATTAGAAGTTATCTGTGGAATCTCTCATTCTAATTCGTGGAGCTCTTCCTTTCCTTCCTTCACTCCATTTTTTGTTTGTTTGTTTTGAGACGGAGTCTCACTCTGTCACCCAGGCTGGAGTGCAGTGGCGCGATCTTGGCTCACTGAAACCTCCACCTCCAGGGTTCAAGCGATTGTCCTGCCTCAGTCTGCCGAGCAGCTGGGACTACAGGCACGTGCCACCAGGCCCAGCTAATTTTTGTATTTTTAGTAGAGATGGGTTTTCACTATGTTGGCCAGGCTGGTCTCGATCTCCTGACCTCGTAATCTACCCACCTCAGTCTCCCTAAGTGCTGGGATTACAGGCATGAGCCACTGTGCCTGGCCCCTTCACTCCATATTTTTATCTTCTCTCATAGTGAGGTTCCCAGCTCCCAAGAATATCATTATATTTACTTATTTGCTTAATCCTATGATACACAGAAAATATTTTCAGAATTGCTATACCAGATCACCACCAACTAAGTGAAGTACAAAATTTCTTTGTAGTTTTGTTTATACACGGGTGTATAGTCAAAGAGCTGTGTTAAAAGTTATTAGAGTTTGCCTTCCTATGGTTAATTTACTATGCAGTTTAGCGCATTTGTTCACTTCTGTTCATATTCAATTTTAGTTTCTTTTCCCCCATCTTATGTTTATTTAGTTTTACTTTGTATATACTAAAACATTAACATGTTTTAAAAAGTCAAAACTGCTCCCAAAAAAGGTATGCCTGGAGATGGGTCATTTCCTCTTAGACTTTCACCCCATTCCCATTCACCCACTGCAAATAACCAATTTATTAGTTTCTAGTTTTTTCTTTTCCTGGATTTCGTTTTTCCCTTTCTTTTCTTTTCTTTTTTTTTTCCCAAAAATAAGGAGATACTTGAATGTTTCACACAAAAAGTAGCCTAATACAGTACTCTCTATTTAACTTTTGTTCACTTCCTAGTACTGTATGCCCTAGAAATCACTGCACATCAGTTCACAGAGATCTTCCCCACTCTTTGTTATAACTGCATTGTGTGACGGTACCAGGGTTTATTCAACCAATTGCCTATGTTTTGGCACTGAAGTTCTTCCAAAAATGTTGCCATTGCTAACAATACTGCAATGAGTGACCTTGTGCATACATACACTTTTATATCCGTGTAGGTGTTTCTCCAGGGTAAATTCCTAGCTGTAGAATTGCTGAGTCAAAGGGTAAATGTATATGTAGTTTTGTTAAACAATGCTCAATTCTCCTCTCTAGGAGTTGGACCATCTTGCATTCCCACCAGCAACGTATGAGAGATCTGTGACCCCACAGCCTGTCCTGTTGCTTTACACACTTAGCACCTGGATCAGTTAGAACTCTGATGTTATCCCAGAGTATCCTGCTTTCTCTTTCTATGGGAGAAACCGAACAGCTTTCCATTTAAGGGCCAGTTTTATGTCATTTTTGTGCAGATTGTCAGTTCGTGTCTTTTGCCTATTTGGTCCTTGGTTCCCTCAATGTTTGAGTTATTTACATACTTGAGATGTTAACCCTTTATCTGTGATAGATGTTGCAAATATTTTTTCCCAGTTTGCCGTTTGTTTTTAATTAATGGTAGGGTTTTTGTTTGTTTTTGTTTTTTTGAGACCAGGTTTCTCCTCACCTAGGCTGGAGTGCAGAGGTGAGATCTCTGCTGATAGCAAGCTCCGCCTCCCTGGCTCAAGCAATCCTCCCACCTCAGCCTCAAAGTAGCTGAAACTAAGTTTTCTTATTTTTTGCAGAGACAGGGTTTCGCCATGTTGGCCAGGCTGGTCTCAAACTCCTGGGCTCAAGGGATTCTCGCGCCTCAGCCTCTCAAAGTGCTGGGATTACAGGTATGAGTCGTGCGTCACAGCGTCTGGCCCAGCTTATTATTATTATTATTATTTTTTAATAAGATGGAGTTTTGCTCTTGTCGTCCAGGCTGGAATGCAGTGGCGCAATCTCAGCTCACTGCAACCTCCACCTCCAGGGTTCAAGAGAGTCTCCTGCCTCAGCCTCCCGACAGGCGCCCGCCACCATGCCCGGTTAATTTATGTATTTTTAGTAGAGACTGGGTTTCACCATGTTGGCCAGGCTGGCCTCGAACTGCTGACCTCAAGTGATCAGCCTGCCTCGGCGTCCCAAAGTGCGGAGATTACAGGCGTGAGCCATGGCAACAGGCCCCAGCTTCCGATTTTTAATGTTATTTATTATGTACCAATCTTTTTGTTCCCCGGCACACAGGCGTAGGGTCATTAGGAAGCCTTTTCCCACACACAGGTCCTAGGGGAAGTCACCCATGCTTTCGAGCGGCGGTGTGCCCCTAACAGGAGCGCGGGGCACGCGGCCCAGGAGCCTGCGAGAGGGGGACAGGTCTCCTGAACCCACGCGACTAGGCCGCGTCAGCCCCGCGTGCGCACTGACAGGCGGGCCGAGCCAGCCCGGGTCCTGCAGGGAGGAACGCGAGTGGCGCGAGGAGGCGGCGCTGCCCAAGGTCGCGAGGTCCCTGTGACTGCCCCACCGGAAGCCCGCCCCCTTCTGGAGCTGAAGCCGGCTTTCCGGCCCTGCTGGCTGCAGCCTAGCGGCCCCGACCAGAACACCGCTGTTCGCCGGCAGTAGCCCGGCGTGGACCGCCCGACCCTCGCCCGGCCCCAGCACTCCCCCGGCGAGCGCCCACCACCCCCTGCCCGGCTCGCAGCGCCCCGACTTACTTCTGAGGCCCAGACGCGGCCGCTTCTGCGCCAGGTGGTCGCCAGCGAATCCCCACCGTGCCGCACTGCGCCCCCTCGCGGCCGGCCTGGCGATGCAGCCGGGCTCAATGCGCAGGGCCGCGGGGCCGCCGGGCGTCCTCCTGACCCGGCCGAGGTGCCGCGCGCTCCGGGATACGGGCCATTCGCCGCTAGCCAGCTCCTGCCGCTAGGCCACCAGTCCTCTCTCGCCCACGCTGCCTGGGAGTCGCGCCTCTGCCGCCTCCTTGCCGCGCTCGCTCCAGCCTGACCCACTCCTGCGGCCTTACAGGGCGGAACCTCACTCTGCTCCGCGGAAGGGAGGCCCCACCTTCCCTCCGCGCCTTCCTCCCCGAACCCCGCCAAACACTGCGTTCCGCTTTCCAGCATCGACGACCTATTCCCCAGTTCTCTGTCACCAACTGAGTTAGCACCAACCAACTGGTTAAGGGATTAGCCCAGAGAGACACCCATCCTCCCCTCGCCAGCACAAGCGGGGTGCCCAGAATGCCCACATTTCTACCCTGCCCACTAGAAACTAGGGGATTGCCACAGCTCTGCTGAGGTTCAGCAATTCCCTGGGACGTGAACTCAGGGAGGCACTTTACTAATTGTTACCAGAGTATTGTAAAGGACACCACTCGGGAACAGCCAAGTGGAAGAGATGCGCAGCACGCGGGCATGCAGGGCGGGAGTGCTGCCCTCCCAGCACCGTTGTGTGCCCACCTGCCTGGAAGTTCTCCGCACTGTTTAAGGGGTTTTTATCCAGGTTTCATTATGTCATTAGCGATTCGTGATTGAATTCCACCTCCGGCCCCTTTCCCTACGCGCAAGGGGAGTAGGAAATGTAACGGCTGAAAGTTACAACCCTCTGATCACGCGGTGCCCCACCCTGAATCCATCCTAGAGCCTCATTAGCATAAACTCTGATTTGATTAAGGGACTCATTATGAATAACAAAAACACACCTATTGCCTAGGAAATTCCAATGGGGTTTAAGAGTTCTGTGTCAGGAACTGTGGACAAAGACCAAATAGATTTTTTATACCAAACTCCCTAAACCAATAGCCCAGTCAAATCGTGAGAAAAACATCAGACAAATCCCAGTAGAGGGACATTGTACAAAATAGCTAGCCAACCTAAAAATCTGTCAAGGTTGCGAATGTTGTCACAATCAAAATGGTGGAGTCATTTGTGTTAAAAAAGAGGAAAAAAAAAAAAAACCTGACATATAGCGCTAAAGAGTATCCTGTTCATGAATGCCTGATATCACAAATGCTCACAAAAGACCAAAACCTTGCAAAAAGGCCATGTCAGCCTTTCCAAAAAAAATACTCCTGCCAGGACTTCTGCCCAGAAATTGCCTGTCCAACCTCAGACTGCTATCACCCTTATCTTATCTTATCTTATACTTGTAGCTGAGGTTGATTATCAAAAACAGTATGGGGCGCAGGAGCTGCGGCATCTCGGCCTCAGAAGTAAGTCGGGGCGGGACGGGCCGGGGTGGAGGGTGGGCACTCCTCCTCATTTTTCCTTTAAAAACCTTGGTCTTGGCGGGACTCGGTGGCTCACGCCTGTAATCCTAGCACTTTGGGAGGCCGAGGTGGGTGGATCACCTGAGGTCAGGAGTTCAAGACCAGCCTGGACATGATGGTGAAACCCCATCTTCTAAAAATAAAAATAAAAACCTTGGTCTTCCTTTACCTTCCTGAATACACACATAGCTTAATATGGTCCACATGGTCCCATTGCAAAACTCTGTTCCCAAATAAATATCACTTGCTTTTAGAGAACCTCTCTCTGTTTGTTACGGAGGCTGACAAAGTTACCAAAACCGAGGAGACTGTGAGGAGCTGTCCCAGCCGAGAGGCATCTAAGGAGACATAATGGTTAAATATAAGTGGTGTGCTAGATGGGATCCTGGAACAGAAAAAGGACATTGGGAGAAAACGGAGGAAACTTAAATAATGTACCAACAATATAAATATAATTACCAATGTTGGTTTATTAATTGTTAATAAATGTGCCATACTAATGTAAGATACAAATATCAGAAACTGGTTTTGGACGTCTCTGCCCTATCTTGCAAATTTTCTGTAAATCTGCAACTCTTCTAAAAATAACACTTTAAAAAAAAAAATGAGGGCTGAGGGCTGTGGACACACCAGTAATCCCAGCACTTTGGGAGGCCAAGCTGGGAGGATCACTTGGGCCCAAGAGTTCAAGACCAGCCTAGGTAACACAGTGAGACCCCATCTCTTTAAAAACAAAATTACAAATATATATATATGTGTGTGTGTATATATGTGTGTGTGTGTGCGTGTGTGTGTATATATATATATATATATATATGCGTATAGCCAGGCATGGCAGTGTGCGCCTGTAATCCTAGCTACTCAGGAGGCTGAGGGGGGAGGATCTCTCCAGCCTAGGAGGTCAAGGCTGCAGTGAGCCAAGATGACGCCACTGCACTCCTGCCTGGGCAACAGGGCAAGACCCTGTCTCAGAAAATAAAAGAATCATAAAGAAAGAAACAAGTAAACTAGAAATAAGCCAGATGTGGTGATGCACGTCTATAGTCAGTTATTTGGGAGGCTGTGGTGGGAGGATAGCTAGAGCCCAGGAGTTCAAGACCAGCCTAAGCAACATAGTGAGACTCTCTGGAAAAAAAGGGAAAAACAATTACAAAGTTTCAAAAGCCCTTCAATTTTAAGGATCCACATTCTTTCAACAGCAGAGGGAGAAAGTGTGTAAATTGAGTGATATTCACAGGAATTAGGAGATCCGGAGTGGAAATTTTCAGAGAAATCCCAAAATTCCTAGTGAGAAGAAAGGGATAGCCATAGCAGGCCCTGAGAATACAGAACTTCCCAGCCAGGTCAGATCCGTCCCATCCTTCTCCCACCCCCACTCCCTGTCCCCTGGCACTAAGGGGGTCTGCAGAGGGATCGGAAACCTTCAACCATTTCCCTTCCTGCAGACAGGCAGCCCCCACCCTTAGCACAGCCGGCTGGCCTTGGAATTAAGCTTGAAGAACTGATAAATATCTAGGACTAGACATACTAGTTTCTGAATTGAGAACAAGTTTGTGATTTAAAGTGACCTTGGCTGGGTGCAGTGGCTCACACCTGTAATCCCAGCCCTTTGGGAGGCTGAGGCAGGTAGATCACCTAAGCTCAGGAGATTGAGATCAGCCTGGCCAACACAGCAAAACCCTGTCTCTACCAAAAATGCAAAAGTTAGTCGGGCATGGTGGCTTGTGCCTGTAATCCCAGCTACTTAGGAGGCTGAGACAGGAGAATCACTTGAGCCGGGGAGGCAGAGGTTGCAGTGAGCTGAGATCTCACCACCGCACTCCAGGCTGGGCAATGGAGCTAGACTCCGTCTCAAAACAAACAAACAAATAAATAAAAAGTGACCCTAAGATTGTCCCCAACCTAACATGAGCAGAAAAGTTTTGGGTCTGTGTTATGAGTTCAATTTATCCTCCTAAAAAAGCTATGTTAAAGTCCTAACCACTCCCATACCTGAGAATATGACCTGCTTTGGAAACAGTTCGTTGCAGATGTAATTAGTTGAGATGAGGTGACGCTCACCTAATATGCCTGGCGTCTTTATAATCAAATGGACATGTGGCGACAGAGACAGATGGAGAATGCCATGTGATGTCAACAGCAGAGGCTAGACCGATGCTGCAAACCACCAAAGCAAGGAAGACGCGAGGAATGATCCCCCACAGGTTTCAGAGGCAGCACGTCCCTGCTGCCACCGTGATTTTGAACTTCTAGGCTCGAGAATTGGGAGACAAAGTTCTGTTATTTGAAGCCACCCTGTTTGGGATACTTCGTTGCAAGGCCCTGGGAGTCTAATTCAGCCTTATTAGAGTTTTCAATGGGGGCAGTGGGGGGCAGGTGAGAGGAGGGTGGAGGGGGCAAATGAAGATACTCTCTACTGGATACATTTTTAGAGACCGTAGAAGATAAAGCTGTGTTTGTCACATCCTGTGGGTTATACATACAATATGTTAGTTATTCAACTGTCCTATGGACTGAATCTCTCCAAGAGACCAAGGGAGGCCCATGGTAATGAGGCCTAGGCCCATAGGTGGTACCAAAGCAAAAGGGACCTAGCACAGTGGTGAAAAACTCCAGCAGACCGGCCGGGTGCGGTGGCTCACAACTGTAATCCCAGCACTTGGGGAGGCTGAGGTGGGTGGATCACGAGGTCAGGAATTGAAGACCAGCCTGGCCAAGATGGTGAAACCCCTGTCTCTACCAAAAATAAAAATTAAAAAAATTAGCTGAGCGTGGTGGTGGGTGCCTGCAATCAATTTCAGCTACTTGGGAGGCCGAGGCAGAGAATTGCTTGAACCCAGGAGGCAGAGGTTGCAGTGAGTTGAGATCGCACCACTGCACTCCAGCCTGGCGACAGAGAGACTCCCTCTCAAAAAAAAAAGGAAAGAAAAAAACTTCAACACACATTCGGGGATCTTGCCCTGCAGATACCGTCGTCTGTGCGCAAAATGGTGTGTGTGTGTAGGGGGTTATTCACTGAGGCATCGTTTGCAATGAATGACAGAGGTTGGAAACCACCTACATACTCAATAGGTATGGAAGGCAAGTAGGTGTTTGTACTATATGCTCTAGAAGACCGTGCAGCTCTTAAAAATTGGGAGGAAGCGGCTCCGGGCCAGCTGTCGCGGCGCAGCGCGTGCCTTGTTGCGGATCCCGGACGCCGGCCCGTGGGCGTAGGGGTCTTCCTCGCCGCGCAGCTCTGGCTGCGGAATCGCGTCACATCGCGACACCGACCGCCACCGGCGATTCGGGAGGTGCTGAAGCGCGCCAAGCACTTCCGGGGGAGGAAAAAGCGCTGCTACCGATTGGCGGTCAGAGCCGTGACACCAGCCTTTGTGAAATGCACCAAAGCCCGAAACCAGAGGAAGAGGATCATGAGGACCCTCCGGATTGATCGAATTGCAGTTGCTACCCAGGAACGCTGCCTGACGTATCCGGCGTTCACCGGCAGTTTAATTAAGTGACTCTCGTAGAGTTCCACGAGAACGTCCTAGCGGACCTGGGCTTCTACGAACCAACGACTTTAAAATCGTTGGCTGCCTTGGCCAATAGGAGGCGACAGGAAGGATTTGCTGCTGCCTCGGGGGATGGGAAGGAGACCGAAGGTGTTTTTTCCAGATTGTTGCCTTACCACTGAGGACCACTGCTGTATGGATTAGGAAAAGACAGAGTAATTCGCAGTTTGTTTGATTTCCATTTGTGTTTATCTGCATTCCAGTAACAGGCATGAAGGAAGGACCCTTCTCTATGGGACAGAGCCTCACAGATGACTTCCGTGTTTCGTGTGAATGAAACTCAAACATTGTTCAAAAAATAAAAATAAAAATTGGGAGGAAGCAAGAAAAAAAAAGAATGAAGGAGCTCTTTGTATACTAATAGAGAAATAGAAATATCTGGAATATGCTAAGCTCCCTTTTGTGTAAAAGGCAGAGAGGCTGATAAGAAAATAATATAACTGTATTTCGGCCGGGTGTAGTGGCTTACACCTGTAATCCCAGCACTTTGGGAGGCCAAGGCGGGCAGATCACCTGAGGTCAGGAGTTTGAGACCAGCCTGGCCAACATGGTGAAACCCCTTCTCTACTAAAAATACAAAAATTAGCCAGGTATGGTGATGCACGCCTGTAATCGCAGCTACTCTGGAGGCTGAGACAGGAGGTGAAGGTTGCAGTGAGCTGAAATCGTGCCACTGCATTCTAGCCTGGGCAACAAGAACGAAACTTTGTCTCAAAAAAAAAAAGTAATGTAACTGTATTTAGCCAGGTGTGGTATCATGTTCCTATAGTCTCAACTGCTTGGGAGGCCAAGGCAGGAGGATCACCTGAGCCCAAGAGTTCCAGTCCAGCCTAGGCAACATACTAAGACCCCCATCTATACAAAAAGAAAAAGAAAATATAACTGTATTTGCTATTTTGCATAAAAGACCCTAAAGTATGCACAAGAAGCTTTTAAGAGTAAGGGAACAACTGGGCTAGGTGGCTCACACCTGTAATCCCAGAACTTTGGGAGGCTGAGGCAGGAGGATCACAAGGTCAAGAGATCCAGACCATCCTGGCCAACATGGTGAAACCCCATCGTTACTAAAAATACAAAAATTAGTTGGGTGTGGTGGCACTCGCCTGTAGTCCCAGCTACTCCGGAGGCTAAGGCAGGAGAATCGCTTGAACCCAGGAGGCAGAGTTTGCAGTGAGCCGAGATTTCGCTACTACACTCCAGTCTGGTGAAAGAGAGAGACTCTATCTCAGAAAAAAAAAAAAAAAGAGTGAGGGGACATGGGGGAATGGAATGGGTGGGAACAGGAAGCAAAGAAATAGGGAAGGGAACAATATCATTTTTTATGCTGTTCTATTTTTGAACCATGTTAACACATGATCTACTAATAAAATGAAATTAAAAGTAAGGAGAATGTCTAGACAGCAGATTTTCTATAGTGAGGGACACATTGGAATTATTGATTAACAACCGACTATGGTAATCCTAGAATGCTAAGGTAAGAGGTTAAGAGTTGATCTGGGAATCATTGGATGTTTTGAACCACGATGTAGCATTAGGAAGAATTGTCTGAAGGGAGGATGTAGTCTAGATCAGAAGGAGGAGAGACCCAAATGGGAAGGCTGTGGCCCTATTCAGGTGTGAAATGAAGAGGCAAGGACCAACGGTGGCAGTGAACTGGAGACAGGTTTTCAAGAAAAATCTACACACCAAAAAAGAGCAGCTGGCCAGGCGTGGTGACTCAACACCGTAATCCCAGTGACTTTGGGAGGTCAAGGTAGGTAGATCACTTGAGGTCAGGAGTTCAAGACCAGCCTAGTCAACATAATGAAACCCCGTCTCTACTAAAAATACAAAAATTAGCTGGGCAAGGTGGTGCACACCAGTAATCCCAACTACTCAGGAACCAGAGGCAGGAGAATAGCTTGAACCAGGGAGGCAGAGGTTGCTGTGAGCCCAGATTGTGCCACTGCACTCCAGCCTGGGCGACAGAACAAGACTTGATGAAAAAAAAAAATTTTTTTTTTTTTCATTTAAAAAGCGTTTATTGGCCAGACGAGGTGGCTCAACCCTGTAATCCCAGCACTTTGGGAAGCAAAGGCGGGTGGCTCTCTTGAGGTCAGGAATTCGAGGCCAGCCTGGGCAACATGGTGAAACCCCGTCTCTACAAAAATTACAAAAATTATCCAAGTATGGTGATGCACACCTGTAATCCCAGCTACTCGAGAGGCTGAGGCAGGAGAATCGCTTGAACCCAGGAGGCAGAGTTTGTAGTGAGCTGAGATTACTTCACTGCACTCCAGTCTGGGCAACAGAGCAAGATTCTGCCTCGAAAAATAAAATAAAGAAAATAAAATGCACTTATTGTCTGTTATGTACCAAACATTGTTCTATCAGTACACAGCCAGGGTGAAATAGGCCATGGCTAGAAACAAACAAAGTTATTTACTGAGAAAACAGTGGGCAGTGGGTTAGGCATACTTACTCATCTTTATTTCAAATTCCTGTGCATTTCTAGGAGCCGTAGATGCCCAGGATACCACTGCTTTTTCCTCCTCACATTCTTCATGCTTCTCCAGCCCCATAGCAAAATATACACAGGAAAACACTACAGATAGTGTTTTTCTTTTCAACACTATAAAAGCCCAGAGAGGCAGAGGAAACTGGATGGGTCCGAATTCCAACTCACCAGAAAAGAAGCTGAGTTTCAATGTGACTCACAGCCTGAATAATTTTCATTCAGGATTGGTCAAAAGGAGTTCCAGGCTGGGAGCATGGTGGCTCATGCCTGTAATTCCAGCACTTTGGGAGGCTGAGATGGGAGGATCACTTGAGTCCAGGAGTTTGAGACCAGCTCAGGCAACATAGTGAGATTCCATCTCTACAGAAAATATAAAAAGTAGGCATGGTGGAACATACCTGTAGTCTCAGCTACTTGGGAGGCTGAGGTGGGAGGATAGCTTGAGCCCAGGAGGTGGAGGCTGCAGTAAGCCATGATCACATCACTGCACTCTAGCCTGGGTGACAGAGCAAGACCCTGTCTCAAAAAAAGGAAAGAAAAAATGAATTCCACATCTTGCTCACAGCCCATTCTCTATGATGAAGAGTAAGGAGGGATTGAGAGATGACGTAAGATGCCTTTTTTTTTTTTTGAGACGGAGTCTCACTCTGTCACCCAGACTGGAGTGCAGTGGCATAATCTCAGCTCACTGCAACCTCCATCTCCCAGGTTCAAGTAATTCCCTGCCTCAACCTCCTGAGTAGCTGAGACAGCAGGCATGTGCCACCACGCCCAGCTAATTTTTTGTATTTTAATAAAGACGGGGTTGCACCATGTTGGCCAGGCCGGTCTCGAACTCCTGACCTCGTTATCTGCCCACCTCAACCTCCCAAAGTGCTGGGATTACAAGCATGAGCCACTGGGCCCAGCCTGTAGGATGCCTTTTTAACCACGTATTTGCCACCTTCTCCATGGCCTCTGCTGGTCAACTTATTAATAGTTAGGTTGGTCGGCCATCTCCAATTTATCTTTCCTGTCTTTCCCCGAGATCCAGTGTGCCTGTGATGCGAGATCAATCCTGACAGCTCACAGAGCGAGTCTGGTCTTCTGTGGATCACACTTGCTAAGACTCTGCAGCAAGGCTGGTTGGGTTCACATCGCACCCCTGATCTTCTACGTGACTTTGAAGTAATGATTGAGCTTCTCCCTGACTTGGTTTCCTCACCTAAAAGTATGGATAACCTACTGTCTCCCTTACATGCCTATTGTCAGGACTGTGTAAATTCATATCCATAAACCACAAGTGGGAGGATCACTTGAGCCCTGGAGGTCAAGGTTGCAGTGAGTCATAAATCAGCGCCATAAACCACAGTCCCTGGCACAGAGTACATGCTCAATAAATGTTAAGGTTATAGTTACCATATTAGCTATTATTAGTGCAGTAGTCCAGTCCCCGCGTCTCTGCCTGAGCTTCCACTATCTTGTCTGCGAAATGAAAAGATGAACCAGGAATGAGGTTAAAGTTCTCTTCTAGCTCTGAAATCTGCAGTTCTGGCTTCCCTGATTTGCTTCATCCTTTTTTTTTCCCCACATGGCACTCTATGTGCCCAGGCAATATGTAATGAATAGGAGTGTCTTCTGTTTTCCTGTAGACACAACTAGAAGAGTGAATCTCGTTACACTGACAAACTCAGGCACCAGTCTAGGTGCAACTATGGGCCTGGTGTGGTGGCTGACACCTGTAATCCCAGCCCTGGGAGGCCGAGGTGGGTGGATTACTTGAAGCCAGGAGATTGAGGGCAGCCTGGGCAACATGGTGAAACGCTGTCTCTACTAAAAAGACAAAAATAGCCAGGTGTGGTCGTGCACACCTGTAGTCCCAGCTACTCAGGAGGCTGAGGCGGGAGAATCACTTGAACCTGGGAGGCGGAGGTTGCAGTGAGCTGAGATTGCGCCACTGCACTCCAACCTGGTGACAGAGCAAGACTCCGTCTCAAAATAAAACGGAACAAAACAAAAAAAGGGCCTTAAACCTACCCATGAGGGCAGAACTCTCACAGCCTCATCAACCTTTCAAAGGTCCCACCTCCCAATGCCATTACATTGAAAATTAAATTTCAACAACAATTTGGGAGGGGACAAATATCAATCCATAGTACATCTTAAATCCAGAATGATCTCCTCTCAGGATCCCTGCCTCCTTCCCCTCCTTCTTCTCCTCCTCCTCTTCCTCCTCCTTCTCCTCCTTCTGCTTCTTCTTCTTCTTGATATTTTAGAGACAGGGTCTTGGTTTATTTCCCAAGCTGGAGTGCAGCGGTGTGATTATAGCTCATTGCAGCCTCCAACTCTTGGGCTCAAGTGATCCTCCCAGCTCAGCCTCCCGAGTAGCAGTTGTGTACCAACACACCTGGGCTGGGAGATCTCTAATTAAATTGCATCTTCGAAGCCTTGTTTTCCAAGTAAGATCACATTCCCAGATTCTGGGGGTAGGGCTTAGACATATATTTTTGGGGGCCACTGTTCAAGCGACAGTAGGAGGAATATCTTCCTATGAGCTACGGGGACAGCCTGAGGTGAGATCCAGCTACTTGCCACGTTCCATTTGTGGATAAAACTTTCTGCTTTCCATGTTTTCTCATGCTGGGTGTTAGCTCAGAGTACATAATTAAATTGCACAAGTCCAAAGTACTTCTTCATTTCTCCTGAAGCTAGCTGAGCAGCAACCAAAACAGAGGAAACCCCAGCCCTCGTGGAACTGACATACTCCTAGGAAGGGCAGACAATAAGTGAAATTAATAGATAAGAGACAGTAGGACGGGCACAGTGGCTCACGCTTGAGGTCCCAGGACTTTGGGAGGCTTAGGTAGGCGAACAGCTAAAGCTTAGGAATTCCAGACAGCCTGGGCAACATGGCAAAACCCCCTCTCTACAAAAAAATACAAAAATTAGCCAGGTGTGGTGGTGTACACCTGTAGTTCCAGTTGCTCAGGAGGCTGAGGCAGGAGGATCACTTGAGCCCAGGAGGTTGAGGCTGCAGTGAGCCCTGATTGCACCACTGCATTCCAGCCTGGGTGACAGAGTGAGACCCTGTCTCAAAAAAAAAAAAAAAAAGGAAGAAAGAAAGGAAAAGAAAAGACATATTGTGTTAAATGTGATAGGGTGATAGGTATCAATATGAAAAATACAGTTATGTGAAATGTAATGGAGAAAACTGAAGCAGGGAAGCAGGACAGAGAATGCCAAGGTACACGTGTCTTTGTGAGTGTGCAGGAGAGAAAGGCTTTACACGGGTGTCCAGAGGAGGCTTCATTCCCAGAGGAGATCTAAGTCAGACCTGAAGGAGTTGAGGGGACAGGCCATGCAGACGTCTGGGAGGAAGTGTCATGGGCAGAGGCTCTGAGATGTGAATATATGTGGGAGGCTCCCAGGCCAGAAACAGTCCAGAGGCCAGGGAGTCCATGGTGAGTGGTGTAGGGGAATTAAAGGCAGGGCTGTAGATGGTTCCAGCTTCCAGACATCAGTCATGACATGGTTAAGCTAGGGATGTCTGCAGTCATGCAGAAAAGCTTCTTCTTTTATTTTTTTGAAATGGAGTTTCACCCTTGTCACCCAGGCTGGAGTGCAATGGCGCAGTCTTGGCTCACTGCAACCTCCATCTCCTGGGTTCAAGTGATTCTCCTGCCTCAGCTTCCCAAGTAGCTGGGATTACAAATGCCCACCACTATGACCAGCTAATTGTTGTAATTTTAGTAGAAATTGGGTTTCACCATGTTGGCCAGGTTGGTCTCGAACTCCTGATCTCAGGTTATCCACCTGCCTTGGCCTCCCACAGTGCTGGGATTACAGGTGTGAGCCACTGTGCCCAGCCGGAAAAGCTTCTTTACAAAACATTTCCAATCTCCATTCACACCTTGGATACAAATTTCATGTTTAACTTATTTTATTTTATTTATTTCTTTTAGATGAAGTCTCGCTCTGTCACCAGGCTGGAACGCAGTGGCATGATCTCAGCTCACTGCAACCTCTGCCTCTCAGGTTCAAACGATTCTCCTGCTTCAGCCTCCCAAGTAGCTGGGCCTACAGCTGTGCTCCACCATGCCCGGCTAATTAACTTTTTTTTCCAAAAGCAAAGTCCGGCCTTAACATAAGGATTAAAAAACAGATATATTTCATCTAACAATTCTATTTCTGAGAATATATCCAAGAGAACTGACAGCAGATGCTTGAAGGAATGGTGCTCATAGTGCGTTATTCACAACAGCCAGAAGGTGGAAGCAACTCATGTGTCCATCTACTGCCGATGAATGGATAAAGAAAACATGGTCTCTACACACAAGGGAGTGTTACTCAGCCTGGAAAAGGAAAGCAATCCTGACCTGCACTACAATATGGATGAGCCTTCTGGCCATTATGCTGAATGAAATAAATCAGCCAAGAAAGGCAAATACTCACGGATTCCACTTACATGGAATAGTCAAACGCATGAGGACAGAAGGAATGGTGGCTGCCAGGGCCTGGCAAAGGGGAAAGTGGGAAGTTACTGTTGAAGAGCTTCATCTTTGCAAGCTGAAGAGTTCCCTGGGTAGACGGTGGTGATGGAAGCCCAGCGGCTTGATGTACCGAATGCCACTCATCCCTGCACTTCAGATGCTAAAGATGCTACATTCTATGTTATGTGTATTTTACCACAATTGTAAAAAATAAAAATAAATAAGTTTTGGCCAGGCATGGTAGCTCACACCTGTAATTCCAGCACTTTAGGAGGCTGAGGCAGGCGGATCACTTGAGGTCAGGAGTTTGAGACTAGCCTGGCCGACATGGTGAAACCCTGTCTCTACTAAAAATACAAAAATTGGCTGGGTGTGGTGGCGGGCACCTGTAATCCCAGCTACCGAAAGGCTGAGGCACGAGAATCGCTTGAACCCGGGAGGCAGAGGTTGCAGTCAGCCAGAGATCATGCCACTGCACTCCAGCCTGGGCCACAGACAGAATGAGACTCCATCTCAAACCAAACAAACAAAAAACTAAAACCAAAACAAAACAAAAACAGATAAATATATCTTTTATTCCCATGGAACAAACATATAAATATCCATTTTGGTCTTAAATATTTTAGAAAATAACATCAAAAGCAATGACAACATCTTGTAGCTTCTTAAACGGCTTTGAGAGTTGCAGAACGCTCAGGAGCGGATAACAGGAAATAGAGTTTGACTAAACAGAAGAAAAGGAAATTATCATTTCCCTACTTGTCTTCAGCACTGTTTACGTAAAAATATTCTGACCTCTTAGATGTTCTGACTTTGGGACCCTCCTACCAGGCAGTGCAGAAGCCCTCAGGGCTGACATCTTTACTTTCTGTTTCCAGGGAGCCTCGGAAAGTCAGCATGTGAAAAAGAATTTTTAGTTAAAGACAGCAGGGAAAGAAATAGAAGCTCCATTTTATTTAATTGCTGGGCAGGGAGGGTTTCACACACTTGAAGCTCAGCAATTTTTCCCAGTTTATAAGTTTCTTAAGACTTCTACCTCTTCCCAAAATTACTTCCTCTGGAATAAAGATCTTCCATGGACCGAATAAACTTCAAGAAATAGTTATGGTGGGGGGCAGTGACTCACGCCTCTAATCCCAGCATTTTGGTAGGCTGAGGCGGGTGGATAACCTGAGGTCGGGAGTTCGAGACCAACCTGACCAATATGGAGAAACCCTATCTCTACTAAAAGTACAAAATTAGCCGGGTGTGCATGCCTGTAATCCCAGCTAACTTGGGAGGCTGAAGCAGGAGAATTGCTTGATCCTGGGGTCGGGGGGAGGTTGCTGTGAGACGGAGTCTCAGTTTGTCGCCCAGGCTGGAGTGCAGTGGCACGATCTCGGCTTTTCTTTGTCCCGTCCCCACCCGTGCTCGGGCCTGCCGGACTCCCCTCCTTGACACTCGGGGACCCCTCCTCCAGCTTTTCTCGTCTCCTCTCCATCCCTCGCTCCCTGATCTCCTCCTGGAACTTCACTGGTCCCCTCCTCTCCTCCGCCCCGGGCTTTCCCTCCGCACCCAGCGGCCCCCGGGCAGCGCTCCCGGAGCTCCTTGGGTCCTGACCCCTCCCCGCAGTTTCCCGCGCCGCCCCGCCCCCGTTTTTAAACCTGGCGCGCGGGTAGGCTGGCGCGCTCGCCAGAGCCGATCGAGGGGCGCACCTAGGCCAGCGCCGCAGCAGGGGGCGCGGGCTCCGCTGGCACCAAATGGAGCCCAAGGCCGGAGCCCGGGAGGCGCGGGGGCGCGTCTGTCACTGCCCCGCGGACAGTCCCCGGAGGCCTCCGCCACCGCGCGTTCCGGAGAGGTGAGCGTGGTCCCGCGCCCCGATGGCCGTATGGAGAGGTGTGCGCGGTAGCGGTGCGGGGAGCGCAGCAAGCGGGAGGCTGGGGCGCCGCTCAACCCCCGAGTCCCGGGGGAGCTCCTGAGCTCGACGGCGACGCCGAGCAAGCTCTGGTGCCAGCGCATAGCTCTGAAGTGCGGGGACCCCGGAGGTAGCTGGCCAGGAAAGGGGCCGACGCTTCCGAGTAGAGGAGATCTCAATTCGCCGGCCCAGGACACCGAAGTCTCGGGCTCCGGAGCCAGCCTTGCAAAGAGAGTCTCTCACTTTGCCACTTTCTCGGGAGCCGTTTTTGTTGTCCCTGTATTGGGGGCACCTGCCCTTTTAAAGATAGTAAGGTTGAAGGAAATCAAATTAGCCAGGGAGGTAGGGAAGGGAGGAGGTGGGCCAGGTGGGCCAGGTAGCCAGGCAGGAGAAAGATTCCCTCTTTTCTTTTCTCTCTTTTTTTTCCTTTTTTCTTTCTTTTTTTTTTTTTTTTTTTTTGAGACAGGATCTCACTCCGTCGCCCAGGCTGGAGTGCAGTGGCCCGATCTCGGCCTCCCGAGTTCAAGCGATTCTCCTGCCTCAGCTTCCCGAGTAGCTGGGATTACAGGAGCCTGCCACCACGCCCGGCTAATTTTTGTATTTTGGTAGAGACGAGGTTTTGCCACGTTAGTCAGGGATGGTCCCGAACTCCTGACCTCAAGTGATCCACTTGCCTCCGTCTCCCAAAGTGCTGGGATTATAGGCGTGAGCCACCGCGCCCGGCCGTCTTTTTGGTTTGCTTTTTCATCCTAAAACTCTGTAAAATCATCTCTGTAGAATCAAGATCCTTCAGTGACTGAGGTGGCCTGATTGAAATTAACGACAAGTAGCCGGCTATAGTTGGGGAACCCCGAATTAAAGAGTTCAGCCACAATTTGCAGGCATAGAAATCTCTCAACTAATGGGTTCTCGGATAATTGTGTGAGATTCAGGACCTCCATTCTCAAATCTTAACTGGAGGCAGAGAACTGGGGACGTAGCAGGCGAGAAAAAATACAAATGACAGTAATTTATCCACACCCCTGACAACTCCAGGGGAAGTTCCTGGGGGGTCCGGTGTCTCTTTTTCAGGCAGGCACTGGAAAAAACAATAACTCTCATGACCTAGTTTGAAGGCAGCAGAGTACCCTGGGTTCACTCTCTCCTGGCGCTTGCCGTTCCAGCCCCGAGCTGTGGCGACCTTGGATCCAGACACCTGAAGATGCTGAACTGACCAGAACGGAAAGCCCGGTAAGGTTCAGCGCGGGCGCTGTAGGCAACCCGTCCAGCGAGAAAGTGGCACCGTCTTTTAAAATAAAGAGACCGTGAAAGGCCTCCTGCGCAGGGCTCTACCTTGGGCGTCTAACCCAGGAGCGCCTCGGGGTCTGGGAGCTGGAACCTGAATGAGTAAGCTGTTAATTACACCTGAGTCGCGTTATAGATTGGGCTCCTGGTGGCTTCTCCTTTCTAAAAAAGCAAACCCACTACAAAAGCATAGCCGTAGGCCGCGCGCTGGTTCAGGCCTGTAATCCCAGCACTTTGGGAGGCCAAGGCGGTCAGAGCATCTGAGGTCAGGAGTTCGTGACCAGCCTGGCCAACATAGTGAAACCCCGTCTCTACTAAAAATACAAAAATTAGCCGGGCGTGATGGTGCTCGCCTGTAATCCCAGCTACTTGGGAAGCTGAGGCAGGAGAATCGCTTGAACCTGGGAGGCGGAGGTTGCGGTGAGCCGAGACCACGCCATTGCACTCCAGCCCGGGTAACAAGAGTGAAACTCTGTCTCACACACACACACACACACACACACACACCCCACCACCACCACCACAACAACAACAACAAAGTCATAGTCGTTTCATGGGAATTATAAGGGTGGTCCTGCGTGTTGGGGTTACTCCTGCAAAGTAACAGGTCGGGAGGGGAGGGGAGAAGGCTGCCACCGTCCCTTGCCTTAGAGAAAAGCTGAGAGCACCATTAGCGTTTGCCCGGTGCCACAGAGCAAACAGGGCCGAGCCCCATCTGAGGTGCCCAGAGGTGCAGTTAAAAGCCCCCACCCAGCATCTGGCCCTTTCTGAAGCACTTTCAGCCCCCTCAAGCACTCCTGGGGTAACTCATGTTGTCTGAGCAAACACACTCAAGGCGAGGGCTTTGTGGGTGAGATTAATTGCCAGGAACATTCTTTTGTTACTCTGCATTGCTAACTCAATTATTTTATACTTACTGATGTCATGACTTGCTTTCACAGAATTTACCTTTCCTTTGTTATATTTTAAAACATAAATTGATGAATTTTATTTTATTTATTTTCTTGATGACTCTTGAAATACTGAAGAATTAGGCTGGGAAAGACAATGTGTTTAATTTACATAACACGTGTTATATGGCCGAAAGTGCAGTTATTTGTAATATGTTAAGAAAACTCGAGTGTGGGAAAACAGGCCTTCACCACATTTTGATATTTAGACGATTGCATTAAGTTAATCTGAATATTAGGAATTTTAATTCACTTCAAAGAAGGAAGCAGATAAAAATATAAATCAGTTAACAAAAGATATGATTTTTAGTCCCCACTTTTTTATACGTGTAATATCTAAATAATGTAAAATAATCCCTTCTTTCCATTCCATGTGGTTCAGGGAAAAATAAAAAATAAAATAATCCCTTCTTTTGCATTCACACTTAGTTCTTAAACATAAAATTTAAAGGTGCTTGTGTAAGAATATAGATGTTTACAATTACCCAGTTTTCTTTTCAATGAAATGGATGTGGAGGCTATCAGTTGTTTGCAAGAATAAAAATGCGATAGCACCCTTCCTAAGTAAGACAGTTTTTGGTTTTGTTTTCTGTTATGATAAGGCCGTTTGTGAGAAAAATTTACTTGCAGAAAAATGTTAAACTTTAGTAACTTTTTTACTGATCGGCAGGCTGTCGCGCTGAAGTAGTTCTGTCCACGGATGTGGGTGTGGGGAGAGTGGGTGTTCCCTGGGGACTGCAGAGCCCGCCACGCCCCACCCCCAGCCCGGGACCTGCTCTTTGCTGGGTCCAGCTTGTCGCGCAGAGCGGCCAGCGCTAGTCCGTGCTCTGGTACCCTGCATCGCGCTCGGTACCCGGCAGCCCAGCGACAGCGCAGCCCAGCTCGGGGAAGGAACGCTTCTTGCTCAGCAGCGCCCTCCCCCGACAAGCAGGAGAATTCCCCAGCTCCCAAGCCCTAGTCTGTATATCTCTCTTTTTTTTTTTTTTTTTTTTTTTGAGATGGAGTTTCGCTCTTGTTACCCAGGCTGGAGTGCAATGGCGCGATCTCGGCTCACCGCAACCTCCGCCTCCTGGGTTCAAGCAATTCTCCTGCCCCAGCCTCCCGAGTAGCTGGGACTACAGGCACGTGCCACCATGCCCAGCTAATTTTTGTATTTTTTTTAGTAGAGACGCGGTTTCACCATGTTGACCAGGATGGTCTCGATCTCTTGACCTCGTGATCCACCCGCCTCGGCCTCCCAAAGTGCTGGGATTACAGGCGTGAGCCACCGCGCCCGGCTAGTCTGTATATCTCAAAAATGCCATTGGCGGGAGTGGGGGTGAGGAGGGCTAAGGCCTGGTGACCTGTACCAGGGCTCCCGGCAAGCAGAGCAAAACTAGAATAAAACCTCAAGTAGGTCGGGCGTGTGGCTCATGCCTGTAATCCCAAAATTTTGGGAGGCCAAGGCAGGGGAAGGGAGATCATCTGAGGTCAGGAGTTCGATGTCAGCCTGACCAATATGGTGAAACCCCGTCTCTACTAAAAATACAAAAGTTAGCCGGGCGGTGGTGGCGCGCGCCAGTAATCCCAACTACTTGGGAGGCTGAGACGGGAGGATCGTTTGAACCCGGAAGGCAGAGATTGCAGTGAGCTGAGATTGGGACACTGCATTCCAGCCTGGCAACAGAATGAGACTCTGTCTCAAAAAACAAACAAAAAACCCTTAAGTAAAGGAAAGGCAAAGCCCTGTGCTCTGAGCAGCAGGGTCACCCTCACCCACTTGATGCCCCTAACACCCTAGGGAGCGATCTCCCTCCCCTACCTGACCTTCTTGATCTCTGTTGTGTTTGCCTCCTGGCCACTTGCCAGCATTGCCAGGGAGGCGGTTTCCTGGAAAACATCGAACTCCTGATCTCAGATGTAATCCCAGCTGCTTGGGAGGCTGAGGCAGGAGAATCACTTGAACCCAGAAAGCAGAGGTTGCAGTGAGCCGAGATCACGCCATTGTAGTACAGCCTGGGAGAGCAAAACTCTGTCTCAAAAAGAAAAGAGAGAGAGATCGAGACCATCCTGGCCAACGTGGTGAAACCCCATCTCTACTAAAAATACAAAAAAAAAAAAAAAAAAAAAGATTAGCTGGGCATGATGGCACCTGCCAGTAGTTTCAGCTACTTGGGAGGCTGAGACAGGAGAATCGTTTGAACCCAGGAGGTGGAGGTTGCAGTGAGCCGAGATCGCAGCACTGCACTCCAGCCTGGTGACAGAACGAGACTCTGTCTCAAAAATAAATAAGTAAATTAATTAATTAATTAAAATGAGCTGAAATGGTCTGGGGTGGTGCATCAGAAACCCCGAACCCTCAGAATCCAGAGTTCAGTTGGAACCACCCAAAGAATGGGACAAAACTTGCTATGGTCTGACAAAGAAGACTTTGACATCATCAATCTCCACGTCATTCCATCCTTCAGGGACACTGGGGCCAGGGGATGTGCACACGACATTCATGAGCAAATTAGCCTGTAAGGAGCCTCTGCAGATGCTACATTTTATCAGCCATATTTTCATAATTCACCGTGTTGAGCTAAGGAAGTGAGGAAGCTTTTGGAACAAAATCTTTTCCATGAAGTTGTTCACTCTTTGGGGGCTACAGGAAGCTGCTTCTTTCTTAAGCTCTGTTTGTAATAATAAAACACTTCTAATTGCCCAAGCTCACTTTATGGCCACAAGCAATCCTGCCCTGCTAATGGCTGTTTTACGCCCTGCGATGGGACAGGGCCTAATTCGGCAGTGGCAGGTGTCAGAGAAAGAACAGCTTCTGTAAATCATCCAGTTCTAACCAGACCCTGTGAAACATTCAGCACACCTTTATCCACTTTCAACACTTTATCCACAAACATATACAGCTTTAAAAGTTTTATGCCAGGCAGGGTGCAGTGGCTCACAGCTATAATTACGGGCACCTTGTGAGGCGGAGGCAGGCGGATCACCTGAGGTCAGGAGTTCGAGACCAGCCTGGCCAACATGGTGAAACCCTGTCTCTACTAAAAATACAAAAATTACCCGAGTATGGTGGCGCATGCTTGTAATCCCAGCACCTCATGAGGCTGAGGCAGGAGAGCCAATTGAACCTGGGAGGCAGAGGTTGCAGTGAGCTGAGATTTCACCATTGCACTCCAGCCTGGGCAACAAGAGTGAATCACCACACCTGGCTAATTTTGTATTTTTTAGTAGAGACGGTATTTCTCCATGTTGGTCAGGCTGGTCTCAAACTCCCGACCTCAGGTGATCTGCCCGCCTTGGCCTCCCAAAGTCGTGGGATTACAGCTGTGAGCCACCGCACCTGGCCTGGTCTCGATCTCTTGACCTTGTGATTTGCCCACCTCGGCCTCCCAAAGTGCTGGGATCAACCGTGTGAGCCACTGCACCCAGCCCATTTCAGTTCATTTTCTTTTCTTTTCTTTTTTTCTTTTTTTTTTTTTTTAAGACGGGGTTTCACCAGGTTGGTCAGGCTAGTCTTGAACTCCTGACCTCAGGTGATCCACCTGCCTTGGCCTCCAAAGTGCTTGGATTACAGGCGTGAGCCACTGTGCCCGGCCTCATTTCAGTTCATTTTCAAGTCATCCCAGGATGGTTTATCCCAGAATGCCCCATGCCCCCACTTACCACAGTAACTAAGCTTACAGAGACCTGAGAGCACACGATGACTTCTGACATTTCAACGCCTCGGATAACCCGGCTATATTTCAAGCCAAGTCCTTTCAGATCCAGCACTCTCAGGAGTTTGGGCAGAACAGGACCCACCTTGGATAGGTAGAGTGTGCTTGTCCCTCACTTTCCTGGCCACCCTGCTCAGCAGCGGGCATGGAAAAGCCTGGCTCTCTGCTGTGTTGCTGTCATTCATTGTGTCCTTGGTTGCCTGGTGCTCAGACCAGCTGCCCTTCCTGGCTCTTGCTGCTCCAGTGGTTACAGAGCCTCTGGATGCGACTGAAGGGTAATTGGAGTCTGCCTTTCCTTTCTTTTCCCATTGCTGGTTCTTGAATTCACTTTTTTTTTTTTTTTTTTGAGACCAAATCTTGCTCTGTTGCCCAGGTTGGAGTGCAGTGGTGCAAGCCCGCCTCCCAGGTTTATGCGATTCTCCTGCCTCAGCCTCCCAAGTAGCTGGGATTACAGGTGCGCACCATCACACCTGGCTAATTTTGTATTTTTAGTAGAGATTGGGTTTCACCATATTGGCCAGGCTGATATCGAACTCCTGACCTCGAGTGATCTGCCCACCTGGGCCTTCCCCAGTGCTGGGATTACAGGCGTGAGCCATCACGCCCAGCCTGAGTTCACATCCTTCCCGCATCCAGAAGCTGTTTATCATCTCTTGCCAAGAATGGTTCCTCCAAGTCCTTTCTACGCCAGCCTCATCTGGCATGGCTCCCTACGGCCACTGCTCTCCTTGGAATACAGATCTGATTGTTGGACTCCCTGACTCAAAAATCCATCTCCAGTTCCTGTATCCAGAGTCAAACCTAAACTCAACAGTGGGTATTCAAGGCAGCTGACGCCGTTTGAGCCCTTTGCCCATCGCAGTGTTTTTCACATCGGGCTCCTCACTGCTCCCCACTCGTGCCCTGTTTTCCTGCCACTCAGATTTTTTTTTTTTTTTTTTTTTTTTTGAGATGGAGCCTGTTGCCCAGGCTGGAGTGTAGTGGCGGGATCTTGGCTCATTGCAACCTCTGCTTCCCAGGTTCAAGTGATTCTCGTGCCTCAGCCTCCTGAGTAGCTGGGATTACAGGCAAGCGCCATCACGCCCACGCCCAGCTAATTTTTGTATTTTTAGTAGAGAGGGGGTTTCACCATGTTTCTCAGGCTGGTCTCGAACTCCCAACCTCAGGTGATCCACCCACCTTGGTGCTGGTATTACAGGCATGTGCCACCGCACCTGGTCCTGCCACTCTGAATTGGATGCTGTCCTCTACCAAAATAGTCTTAGAATTGCAAACCCACATGCTGCAGATGTCTCTGTGAGGCCCTCCATGAACCCATTCCTGACCTTCTGCCACACTTAGAATCATGGGCGTCTCACCGTGTGGTGCTTGGTAGCATGGTTATTTGCATACATGTGCGTCTCTGTCCATAAGACTGTAAAATGCTGGACGGAGGCCCTGCATCCGACTCCTTCCATCTGAATTCTTCACAGCGCCTGGGATATTTTGGGCCGCAGTAACAGGAATACGGGCTTATCAAATACTGCTAAGGTGTCTAAACTCTCTAAAGTTGATACTGATATGAACAATTGCAGATGACTCAGGTTCTATGGTTTAAAATCTCAGGATGTCACCATCTGATGCTCCTGCAATGTCTCTGTGTTTGTACGTGTCTGTCATTACAGCTTGCACCTAGGGCTGACCAACACGCTTTTGGATCAAAGGGAGCCTTTGGGTTTCAGCATCCTGTAAGGTAATATTTGACTTCACGAGAAGTAATCGGTAATTTCCTTTTAATATAAGCATGAATACACTTCAGTATCTTCAACCACATAGATTTCCAGCGAAGTGGAAAATCATTCAATAGATCCTTTGGTACTGTTTAGTTTCCTTATAGCAAGGATATTTTGTTGGATTTCTGGAATCCATTCATGTATTCATTCATCAGTGTTTTCTGCAGAGTACAATTGGCCTCTCTCTTTTCTTTATATCTTTTATTTCTACCTCTCATTACATATTATGCCTAGTGTTATATTTATATAATTGCATGTGAGTTGTATATGCACACACACAAACTTAGATACTGAGGTGCATTTCTATTGTTCTTCCAGGATATAAGCTAGCATATTGTCTAGTGCAAAGTCGACCTTCAAAATCTATGTGTTGAGGGCAGGCATGGTGGTTCATGCCTGTAATCCCAGAACTTTGGGAGGCTGAGGTGGGTGGGTCACCTGAGGTGAGGAGTTCGAGACCAGCCTGGCCAACATGGTGAAACCCTGTCTCAACTAAAAATACAAAAAAATTAGGTGGGCATGGTGGCAGGCCCCTTGTCATCCCAGCTGCTTGGGAGGCTGAGGCAGGAGAATCGCTTGAACCTAGAAGGTAGAGGTTGCAATGAGCCAAGATCATGCCACTGCACCCCAGCCTGGCAACAGAGACGCCGTCTCAAAAAAAAAAAAAAAAAAAAAAAAAAAAGACCAGGCACAATCGCTCGTGCCTGTAATCCTAGCATTTTGAGAGGCTAAGGTGGGTGGATCACAAAGTCGGGAGTTGGAGACCAAGCTGGCCAACATGGTGAAACACTGTCTCTACTAAAGATACAATATATTAGCCTGGTGTCGTGGTGAGTGCCTGTAATCCCAGCTACTCGGGAGGCTGAGGCAGGAGAATTGCTTGAACCCGGGAGGTGGAGATTGCAGTGAGCCGAGATCTCTCCAATGCACTCCAGCCTGGGCCACAGGGGGAGACTCCTCCTCAACAACAACAACAAAATCTGTGTGTTGAGTAAATGGTTGACTCCAGCACAGTAGGTGCTGAGCACCCTTGAGAGAGCCTTTTCCTCCAGCCTCTCAGGTGTGTGTCATGGTCCTGGTGGTGACCAGGATTCTCACTGCTGTATCCACCTACACTCTGTCCGTTTTAGACAAGTAGCTCATGTCCAGGACTTTTGCCTGTCTCTCTGTCTCTGTCTCTCTTATTCTATCTGTTGCTCTCGATCTCCTTTACCAAAATTAGGCAAGCTGGGGCCGCCTCCACTCCTCAGGTGTCCCTGGTTACCCTAGAAGGCTGGAAAGCTTAATACAACCCAAAGACACTCATGTGTAGGCATGAAGTTCAGGCCCCTCAGACTGGTTAGAAGGAAGCTTCCCTTGTATTCCTTATACCAATAGTTTTCTTTTCTCTTCAATGACATCGTGTCACTGTCACCCAGATTGGAGTGCAGTGGCACAATCTCACCTCACTGCAACCTCTGCCTCCTGGGCTTAAATGATCCTCCCACTTCACCCTCCAAAGTGGCTGGAACCACAGGTATGTGCCACCATGCTCTGCTAATTTCATAATTTTTTTGAAGAGACAAGGTCTCACTATATTGCCCGGACTGGTCTTAAACTCCTGGGCTAAAACTATCCTCTTGCCTCAGCCTCCCAAAGTGGGAGGGATTACAAGCACGAACCACCGCTACTGGCCACACCAATGCTTTTCAATCCTCATACAATTACTAGTGGAGCTTTTAAAAATTCAGATGCTAGCTTTGCGCAGTGGCAGTATCGTAGCCAATGAGGTTTATCCGAGGAGCGATTATTGCTAATTGAAAACTTTTCCCAAAACCCCGCCGTGACGACTGATATAAAAAAAAAAATTTCAGATGCGGGCCGGGTGCAGTGGCTCACGCCTATAATCCCAGCACTTTGGGAGGCCGAAGTGGGTGGATCACAAGGTCAGGAGTTCGAGACCAGCCTGGCCAACAAGGTGAAACCCCGTCTCTACTAAAAATACAGAAATTAGCTGGGCATGATGGAGGATGCTGTGAACCGAGATTGTGCCACTGTGCTCCAGCCTGAGTGACAGAGCAAGACTCAGGCTGAAAAAAAAAATTAGATGCCTGGGTGGTTCTCCCAGGTGCTCTGATTCACTTGCTCTAGGGAAAGACCCAGCAGGCATCTGCATTTTCTTTTCTTTCTTTCTTTCCTTCCTTCCTTTTTTTTTTTTTTGGAGATGGAGTCTCTCTCTGTCGCCCAGGCTGGAGTGCAGTGGTGCAATCTTGGCCCAACTGCAACTCCACCTCCCAGGTTCAAGCGATTCTCTTGCCTCAGTTTCCCAAGTAGCTGAAATTAAAGGTGCATGCTGCCATGCCCAGCTAATTTTTTTGTATTTTTAGTAGAGATGGGGTCTCACCATGTTGGCCAGTCTGGTCTCAAACTCCTGACCTCAGGTGATCCACCCGCCTTGGCCTCCCAAAGTGCTAGAATTACAGGTGTGAGCCACTGCACCTGGCCTGTGTTTTCACAGGCTTCCCAGGGGATCTTAATGTGCAGCCAGGGTTGAGAGGCACCACCCTGCTTCATGCCCTGCAGGCATCCCATGTCACCACCTAGCCACACCGGCCGCACAGACACCCTGCTGCTACCCCATTTTGGTTTTGCTGTTGTTGTTGTGTTATGTTTTTGACACAGAGTCTCACTCTGTCACCCAGGCTGGAGTGCAATGGTGCAATCTCGGCCACTGCAATCTCTGCCTCCCAGGTTCAAGCAATTCTCCTGCCTCAGCCTCCACAGTAGCTGCGACTACAGGCACCGACATGCCCGGCTAATTTTTGTATTTTTAGCAGAGATGGGGGTCTCACCATGTTGGCCAGGCTGGTCTTGAACTCCTGACATCAGGTGATCCATCTGCCTTGGCCTCCCAAAGTGCTGGGATTACAGGCGTGAGCCACCATGCTCAGCCACCCCATTTTTGATTGGTTGAAAATGCTGTGACTGCTGGGTACTGTGGTTCTTGCCTGTAATCCCAGTACTTTAAGAGGCCGAGGTAGGCAGATCATGAGGTCAGGAGTTCGAGACCATCCTGGCCAACATGGTGAAACCCCATCTTTACTTAAAATACAAAAATTAGCTGGGCATGGCAGCACATGCCTGTAATCCCAGCTACTCAGGAGGCTGAGGCAGGAGAATCACCTGAACCCAGGAGGCAGAGGCTGCAGTGAGCTGAAATCAAGCCACTGCACTCCAGCCTGGCAACAGAGTGAGACTGTCTCAAAAAAAAGAAAAAAGAAAGTGCTGTGACTGACAAAGCATAAGCTGCACCAGGCATTGCACACTGGATATACAATTTCACTTCATATTTTTACCACACAAAATTTCAGACATACACAAAAGTAGAGCGAATGGTACAGTGAACCCCATGTACCCGTCACCAGCCTCAATAGTTATCAACGTTCTGAGCTGATCATATTTATCACCTGCAACCATGTTGTTGTTAGCATATTTTATTTATTTATTTATTTATTTTGAGACAGGATCTTGCTCTGTGGCCCAGGCCAGAATGCAGTGGTGTCATCTCAGCTCACTGCAGCCTCCATCTCCCCAGCCTCCCATCTCAGCCTCTGGAGTAGCTGGGACTACAGGCACACACCACCATATCCAGCTATTTTTTTTTTTTTTTCCCAGATACGAGGTATTGCCATGTTGCTCAGGCTGGTCTCAAACTCCCGGGCTCAAGTGATCCTCCTGCTTCGGCCTCCCAAAGTACTGAGATTACAGACATGCGTCACTGTGCGCCCCCCCCAACATATTTTAACACAAATCTCAGACATCCTAGGAATTCACCTGTGAATACTTCAGCATAGATACCTAATTGTAAACATGGCTAAAAATGGAAGTGTGCTCATATTTCTGTCTGAGATGAACATATACATTCTGTCTATTGCAGAACTTCTCCACCTCAGCACTATTGGCACTTTGGGCTGGATAATTCTTCATGTGGGGAGCTATCCTGGGCCTTGCAGGATGTTTACCAGTATTCCTGGCCTCTACTCACTAAACGTCAGTAGCTTCCCTTCAGTTGTGACAACCAAAAATGTCTCCAGACATTGCCAAATGTCCCCTGGAAGTCAAGAACCATTGGTCTATTGGATATCTTATGAAGCAAAAAACGATTATCCATTATTTGTAGAAGGGTGTTTTCTCTCTCCCTTTTCTCTTCTACCTGAAAAAAAGGATATTGAAATCAGCTTTGCAAATAAGCAGTGATCAATTGACAAACTCACTTCCTCAGAAGACTACAGAGAAAAATGCAAATAAATGAATGAATGGAAAGCAGGTTGGGGCATGGTAGCTCACACCTGTAATCCCACACTTTGGGAGGCCGAGGCAGGAGGATCACTTGAGCTAAGGAGTTACAGACCAGCCTGGGCAATACGGCAAAACCCTGCCTCTACGAACAACGTATAGAATTAGCTGGACGTGGTGGCATGCATCAGTAGATCCATTACTTGGGAGACTGAGGTGGGAGATGCTTGTGCCCGGGAGTTCAAGGCTGCAGTGAGCTGCACTCTAGCCTGGGTGGCAGAGTGAGACCCTTTCTCAAAAACTAGAAAGAAAGAAAAGAAGTAAATGATAAGAGATTGTGGCTGGGTATGGTGGCTCACGCCTGTAACCCCAGTACTTTGGGAGGCCAAGGTGGGCGGATCATTTGAGGTCAGCAGTTTGAGACCAGCCTGACCAACACGGTAAAACAACATCTCTACTAAATACAAAAATTAGCCTGGCATGGTGGCACTCACCTGTCATCTCAGCTACTCGGGAGGCTGAGGCAGGAGAATCACTTGAACTCAGGAGGAGGAAGTTGCAGTGAGCCGAGATTGTGCCACTGCACCCCATCCTATGTGAGAGAGTGATTCCCTCTCAAAAAAAAAAAAGAGAGAGAGAGGTTATGGGGCGGGGATAGCTTAATATTCACCATGTGAGTGAATCCTAAATTCTATAAAACCTGGAATTGAGGGATTCCTAATTTTACATATTTAGCACTTTGTTTTTTCTTTCTCTTTCTTTTACTTCCTTTTTTTCCTAAGCGCATGTCTTCCATTCTGGCGGAGCCAGGCGCTTGTGCCTCCAGTTTCTCTATGGCAGCATCTGGAAAAATGAGCTGCTTCTCTAGAACAGGGTTTCAGAGATGTTAGAGTAAATTTCCTCCAGAACCCAAAGGGTTACAGCATTTCCGGTGCTGCAGGGAACAGAGGGTGGGGTGGGAGAGCTGGGCTTCACCTGATTGGGAATCAATTATGCAAGAAGAGTCAAGTCCCCTATTTAATCAGAGTGAGCCTCCTAATCTTGGAACTCACTGTTTTCAGTTGCCTGGAAACACACCCTTTTTCTTGCGTCTGTCTAAATGAACTGTCTCCGTCAGATTTATAACTCACTTCTAAACTGGGGAAGGTTTATCACCAAGATCACCAAGTCCCTCCAATAGGTATCTACAGTTCTCTGTTCTGGTGACTTAAAATAAATACTGTGTGTTGTGAAGGCAAAGATCAGAAAGAGGAAGATTGGGGAGTTCTCTGTTTCTGGGAAAGAGCACCCTCTAGAAGGGGTTTAGGACTGGGTTCCGGTTGATTAATGGCCTATTTGTTTCTTAAATATTAGACTGTATTTACCCATGTCAAAGCGTCAAGAATACCTGCAGAGTGCCGGGATGAAAGTGCTGGCCAGTTTCCCCGTGCAAGCCACCATTCACTTCTACAACGATGAGGCCACTGAGTCCGCTTCGGAAGCTGAAGAGTCAGAGGAGGGTCCCCCGCCCCTCCATCTTCCGCCCCAGGAGGCGGGAGGTCTGCAGGAAAAAGGCCCAGGGGGAAAGGACAGAGACCAGGGCGTCAACTGAGGGCCGCGACCCTCAGGAGGGGGTGGCTCCTGGGGGCAGGGTCCGCTCCCCACCGCGACTCCTCCAGGGGCCGTGAGTGCTCCTTATCCAAATGAATCTGCCTCTGTCTCCTAGGCCCTGCTGGGGGACCTGTTTCCCCACATTCTCTTGGGGACACCCGAGCCAGGACACCGCGCATCCCTGCTGAGTGTGCAGAGGCTGGAGGCTTCTCGGATGGCCCCTGGCCCCGCACGCTACTCGCCGCAGGAAGTCAGCTTTTACTTTTCTTTCTCCTGGAGATTCGTTTTTGGTGCACTCATGCATACCTTTGAGAAAGGATTCTGGTCAAAGAGAAGGTCTGTGTCAACAAGAGTTGTTATCTGGTAGAGCCAACTTTCCAAGCTCCTTTGTTATTGTCACTCGCTGACCAGGTGACGAATTCTTCTGAGTCACCCCCTCCACCTCCTACTTAACCGGAGACTTTATTATTGAGCTATTTCTGCTTTGTAAACATGATTTCCATATTGAACCCCAATCTTAATCTATCGTCCAAGGGCAGATGCCGTTGCTTAGTAGCATTTTGAAAAAAAATGGTTTGGTTTGGCTTTGTGACGGAGTTTTGCTCTTGTCGCCCAGGCTGGAGTGCAGAGGCAAAGTCTCGGCTCACTGCAACTTCCGCCTCCCAGGTTCCAGCGATTCTCCTGCGCCAGCCTCCCAAATAGCTGCGATTACAGGCACGCGCCACCACGCCTGGCTGATTTTTTGTATTTTTAGTGAGATTCGGTTTCACCATGTTGGTCAGGCTGGTTTTGAACTCCTGACCTCAGGTTATCCACCCTCCTCAGTCTCCCAAAGTGCTGGGATTACAGGCATGAGCCACCAAGCCTGGCCCAAAAAAATGTATTTATTAAAATTTTTTTCTTAACTCAATAATTCCCAGAAGAGCAACAAAAATATAAGGATTTTTAGGAGACAATTAGATAAAAAGTATGTGATGACTGTGTAAGGGCTGTGTGTGAACTTATACCAAGTAGAACCTTCACTCTTAGTTGGTGACTGTTTGGGGCATGTTGTTTTAATAGATTGACACTATTTTTAATTAAAATATCTAATGTAAAATGATTTTGGTTTTTAATGTTTTGATGATCAAATGTGTACTCCTGAAAGCTTTTTACTCACTTAGCTTACATGTGGTGTCCTCCCGTATATAGTACATTATATCAATTTCTACTTGAAATAAATATTTTGAAAGCATGTTTGATAATCACTTTTTTTTAAGAATTAGTTTCTGCTTTAAAGTTTTTTTGTTTTTCATGGTTTTTAAAAATAATTCTTTTAAAATTATAAGCTATTTCTATTTTATTTTAGTATTCTATTTTATTTTTTAAAATTTTTAAAAATTTTTAAAAAGGTCTTGCTCTGTCCCTGTCTGGAGTGCAGTGGCTCAGTAATACCTCACTGCAGCCTTGAACTCCTGGGCTCAAGGAATCCTCCCACCTCAGCCTTAGTAGTGGCTAGGACTACAGGTGTGAGCCACCATGCCCAGCGATTTTTTTTTTTTTTTTTTTGAGACGGAGTTTTGCCCTTGTTGCCCAGGCTGGAGTGCAATCACACAATCTCAGCTCACCGCACCCTCTGCTCACAGGTTCAAGCGATTCTCCTGACTTGGCCTCCCAAGGAGCTGGGATGACAGGCACCTGCCATCACTCTCGGCTAATTTTGTATTTTTAGTAGAGAGAGATGGGGTTTCCCCATGTTGGCCAGGCTGGTCTTGAACTCTCGACCTCAGGTCATCTGTCCACCTTTGCCTCCCAAAGTGCTGGGATTACAGGCATGAGTCACCAGGCCTGGCTGCCCAGTGAATTAAAAAAAATTTTTTGTAGAGACAGGTTTTTGATACGTTGCCAAGCTTGCTCTTAAACTCCTGGCCTCAAGCGATCCTCTTACCTAGGCCTCCAAGGCACTGGAATTAAAGGAATGAGCCACCATACTAGGCCCAATATTTTAAAAAGTAGGAGCAATGAATAGAAGTACTTTTAGCAATCCAAACACTATTGAAAGGTATACATTGCAAAGTAAAAGTCACAGTCTGCTGTTCTCCCTCTCCTTTGTCTAAAGGTAACAAACATCAATTGTTTTGTATTGTTAGTCTTTTTTAAAAAATTCCCTTTTTTGTGTTTTTCTTTTCTGTACCTTTTTTCTTCTTTTAAAATGTTTACTTTTTTGTTTTTTGAACAAATTTGGCTACTTTTTCTTTTAAAAATTAAAACTGTATTTTAATGTTTATTTTACTTGTTTAAAGTACATCTTTTCAGACTTAAAAACAATTAAAACTGGGCAAATTTCAAAAAGGATTTCAGATGACTCTGAATTTTGCTGGGTTTTTGCAGAAAAATACTAGAAGCATTATCTTTATTCCTTCATGAGATGCTTGAGATAAAAACTACATAATCACATCTGACTTTGTTTAGTTTTCTTGGTAAATCAGTTTTATTGACAAATAAAGCCTAGTCCAATCATAACTTTATCCTGAAGAAACCAAATGTAGTCCAAATTCTGATGGCACTAACCTCCACAGTTTAAAATATGCTGCATGAGGCTGGGCGCAGTGGCTCACGCCTGTAATCCCAGCACTTTGGGAGGCTGAGGCAGGCGGATCACAGGGTCAAGAGATCGAGGCCATCCTGGCCAACATGGTGAAACCCCATCTCTACTAAAACATACAAAAATTAGCTGGGTGTGGTGGCGCACGCCTGTAGTCCCAGCTACTCAGGAGGCTGAGGCAGAAGAATTGCTTGAACCTAGGAGGAAGAGGTTGCAGTGAGCCAAGATCGTGCCACTGCACTCCAGCCTGGCGCCTGGCGACAAAGCGAGACTCTGTCTCAAAAAAAAAGCAAATAAAAATAAATAAACAAATAAAATATGCTGCATGTGCCAGGCGAGGTGGTTCACGCCTGTAATCCCAGAACTTTGGGAGGCCAAAGCAGGAGGATCACTTGAGTCCAAGAGATTAAGACCTGCCTGGGCCACATGGTGAAACCCTGTCTCTATTAAAAATACAAAAAATTTACCAGGCTGGTGACACGTGCCAGTAGTCTCAGCTACTTGGGAGGCTGAGGTGGGAGGATGACCTGAGCCTGGGGCAGTTGAGGATGCAGTGAGCTGAAATGGTACCACTACACTTCAGCCTGGGTGACAGAAAGAGACCCAGTCTCAAAAAAATTAATTAATATATGTTGTATGATAGTTTTACATTACACAGATTCTAAATTAATTAGAATCTGACCAGCTTAGTGCGAATACGAAACGAGGCACTTTAGCTGTGGCTAGCAATGGAATCACACATACTGTGGGTCAGACATTTTTTATACCAAGGATACCGTGAGCTTGGGGGCCCTTAGCTCTCTGGTTGTAGCAGTTACATGAATTAGAGTCTCAAACCTAAGACTTCCAGGGTTTTGATCATGTATCCCTCTCATTAAAAAAATGTAGCTGAGCACGGTAGCTAACGCCTGTAATCACAGCACTTTGGAAGGCTGAGGCAGGAGGATCACTTGAGCCCAGGAGTTTGAGATTACCCTGAGCAACAGAGGGAGACCCTCATCTCAACGAAAAATTAAAAAGCTAGCCAGGTGCAGTGGTGCGTGCCTGTAGTCCCAGCAACTCAGGAGGCTGAGGTGGGAGATGCTTGAACCTAGGAGTTCAAAGTTGCAGTGAACCAGGACCGCACCACTGCACTCCAGCCTGGGTGACAGAATGAGACTCTGTCTCAGAAAAAGAAAACATTTAAAACGTGTGCCTGCCCCTAACGTATATTCACTTATGAATTACATGTTACATTAAGCCATTTGAAATTGCTGATGTTTTATCCTTTTTAACCTACAAAAAGGCAATTTCTTACGGTTCAACCAACCATATGAAAGATATGTGATCTGTGTATATTTTATACACAAATAAACAAATCACATGTCTTGAAGGATCATCCGGGTTGGACATGGTGGCTTACCTGTAATCCCGGTACTTTGGAAGGCCGAGGCAGGAGGATCACTTGTGACCAGCCTGTGCAATATATCAAGAGCACATCTCTATCAAAAAAAACAGCAAATAAGCAATGTAATTATTTTTTTAACTTGTATTTTAAGTTCACAGGTACATGTGCAGGTTTGTTACATACGTAAACTCATGTCATGGGGTCTTTCTTTTTTTTTGAGATAGAGTTTCACTCTTGTTGCCCAGGCTGGAGTGCAATGACTTGGCTCACCACAACCTCTGCCTCCTGGGTTCAAGTGATTCTCCAGCCTCAATCTCCCGAGTAGCTGGAACTACAGGCATGCACCACCACGCCTGGCTAATTTTGTGTTTTTAATAGAGACGAGGTTTCTCCTTGTTGGTCAGGCTGGTCTCAAACTCCTGATCTCAGGTGATCTGCCTTCCTCAGCCTCCCAAAGTGCTGGGATTACAAGTGTGAGCCACCGTGCCTGGCCGTCATGGGGTCTTTTTATACAGATTATTTCATCACCCAGGTGTTAAGCCTAGTACCCATTTGTTATTTTTCCTGATTCTCTCCTTCCTCCCACCTGCCCCTCCCACGGGCCCCAGTGTGTGGTGTTCCCATGTGTCCATGTGTTCTCATCATGTAGCTCCCACTTATAAGTGAGAACGTACAGTATTTGGTCTTCTGTTCCTGTGTTAGTTTGCTAAGGATAATGGTCTCCAACTCCTTCCACATTTCTGCAAAGGACATGATCTCATTCCTTTTCATGACTGCATAATATTCTATGGTATATACATACCACATTTTCTTTATCCCTTCTACCACTGATGGGCATTTAGGTTGATTCCATGTCTTTGCTACTATGAACAGTGTTGCAATGAAAAATCATAAAAAAGACACTTGTATGTCTTTTTTATAATTTTTATTTTAGGTTTGGAGTACATGTGAAGTTTTGTTATAGAGGCAAACTGGTGTCACAAGTGTTTGTTGTACAGATTATTTCATCACCCATGTATTAAGCCTAGTACTCAATAGTTATTTTTTCTGCTCTTCTCCCTCCTCCCTCCATCCTCAAGTAGGCCCCAGCTGTATGTGAGTTCTCACCATTTAGCTCCCACTTATAAGTGAGGATTTTCTATTCCTGTGTCAGTTTGCTAGGGATAATGGCCTCCAGCTCCATCCACATTCCTGCAATAGACATGATCTTGCTCTTTTTTATGGCTGCATAATAGTCCATGGCATACACGTATCACATTTTCTTGGCTGGGCACAGTGGCTCATGCCTGTAATCCCAGCACTTTGGGAGGCCGAGGCAGGTAGATCACGAGGTCAGGAGTTCAAGACCAGCCTGGCCAACATGGTGAAACCCCGTCTCTATTAAAAATACAAAAATTAGCTGGGCATGGTGGCAGGCACCTATAATCCCAGCTACTCAGGAGACTGAGGCAGAAGAATTGCTTGAACCCAGGAGGCGAAGGTTGCGGCGAGCCAAGATTGCACCAGTACACTCCAGCCTGGACAACAGAGTGAGACTCTATCTAAAAAAAAAAAAAAAAACTTGCTTTTTTTTTTTTTTTTTTTTT
>PVKV010000258.1:11941-45517 GCA_004027835.1 Alouatta palliata | reverse complement strand
TTCACCATGTTGACCAGGACGGTCTCGATCTCTTGACCTTGTGATCCACCCACCTCGGCCTCCCAAAGTGCTGGGATTACAGGCGTGAGCCACCGCACCCGGCCCAAATCTTGCTCTTTTTTATGGCTGCATAATATTCCACAGCATACATGTACCACATTTTCTTTATCCAATCTGCCGTTGATGGGCATTTAGGTTGATCCCAGTGCATGTGTCTTTACAGTAGAATCATTTATATTCCTTTGGGTGTATACCCTGTAATGGGGCTGCTGGGTCGAATGGTAGCTCTGTTCTGAGACCTTTGAGGAAATTCTCCACTCTGCTTTCCACAATAGTTGAACCAATTTACATTCTTACCAACAGTGTATAAGTGTTCCCTTTTCTCTGCAGCCTTGGCAGAATCTGTTTTTTTTTGTTTTTGTTTTTTTTCACTTTTTAACAGCAGCCCTTCTGACTGGTGTGTGATGGTACCTTGTGGTTTTGATTTGCATTTCTCTAATGATCAGTGATGCTGAGCTTTTTTTCATGTTGGCCACATGTATGTCTTCTTTTGAGAAGTGTCTGTTCATGCCCTTTGCCCACTTTTTAATGGGGTTGTTTGTTTTTTCTCTGGTAAATTTGTTTAAGTACCTTATGGATGCTGGATATTATACCTTTGTCCAATGTATAGTTTGCAAATTTTTTCTCCCATTCTGTACTTTCTTTTTACTCTGATGATAGTTTCTTTTATTGTAAAGAAGCTCTTTTGTTTAATAGATCCCATTTGTCAATTTCTACTTTTGTTACAAATGCTTTTGACATCTCTCTCTTTTTTTTTTTTTTTTTTAAGACAGAGTCTCACTCTGTCACCCAGGCTGGAGTAGAGTGGTGCGATCTCTGCTCACTGCAACCTCTGCCTCCTGGGCTCAAGAGATTCTTCTCCCTTGGCCTCCTGAGAAGCTGGGATTACAGACACTTACCACCATGCCCAGCTAATTTTTGTAATTTTAGTAGAGATGGGGTTTCACCATGTGGATCAGGCTGGTCTCAAACTCCTGACTTCAAGTGATCTGGCTGCCTCAGCCTCCCAAAGTGCTGGGAATACAAATACAGACACCTGCCACCCCGTTCAACTAAATTTTTTTTTTTTTTTGTCTTTTTGCTACAGATGGTGTTTCGCCATCTGTATCATGTTGCCCAGGCTGGTCTCTATCTCCTGAGTTCAAATCAATCCGCTAGCCTCAGCTTCCTAGGATGCTGGGATTACAGGTGTGAGCCACTGCACCCAGTCTATATATATATATTTAAGATGGGGTCTCCCTGTGTCACCCAGGCTGGAGTGCAGTGATACAATCATAGCTCACTGCAACCTCAACTTCCTGAGCTCAAACAATCCTCCTGCCTCTGCCTCCTGAGTAGCTGTGATTACAGGTATTCGCCACCATGCCCAGCCAATTTTTAAATTTTGCAGAGATGGGGGTCTGTCTATGTTACCCAGGCTAGTCTTGAACTCCTGGCATCAAGTGATTCTCCCTCTGCAGCCTCCCAAAGTGTTATAAATTAACCCCACTGCATAACCTTCTTGAAGGAGTCAGAAGATTACCGCCAGCCTAATCATTCTACAGCAAAACACAAACAGGAAAAGAGAGGAAACTGCTCTTCAAAAGACCAATTTTGTTTTCCTGTCACTTGGGTTTAAAAAATCAGGTGACGTCTCTTTAAAAATCTGGATCTCTAGCAGTGTTTGCCTGTGTTCCTGCAAGGAATCAATCCTTTGGAGCTGAGGAATGGCTGTTGGCATTGAACAATCAGCTTGTCCCGCTCTCCAAAGTGTTCACCTTGCCCTGTTCCTCCATCCCTTTCCGTTTCTTTCCTGTAATCGCTTGCCTAATAACTGTGCAGTAAATGGATTTCACACGTGGTGCCATCTCTGTACGTTTTCCCTGAAATCATTTTAGCATTCCAATCAAAATGGCCGCCCTGACAATGGTAATACTTAGCTAGGTTTTCTATAAAATATACAGAGAAGTAACTTATGGTTGAGGCTGACTCCTCTGACACGTCTTTCTTTCAGCGGCTCACAAAAAGTAGCTCCTAATTAATTTCATTATTGAAACAGAATCTTGCAAATACCACAAGCTGGAACATGCTAGAAACGTCTGCACTTTCCCCCGACTGTACTCAAACCTCCCACACTGCGTGATTTGTTGTAATATTGGTTTCTTCAGATCTCCGGCCACATTTTCTCTGAGTCTTCCAATAGATTTTCTTACAAAAGAATGCATTTCAATTTCTTGCCATAGTGTTTCCTATTTACTGTTTTAACCAGTTTTACTGTGGTAGGAAGAAAATGTTTTCCAAAAGGAATGTTTCTTTTTAAACTTCGGTATTAAACATGGAATTGTGAAACACACTGTCTAACATGCTGTTAAACATTTGTCATTAAGTTGAGTGAAATTTTGTAAGATCTTGTATTGATGATCACATGATTTTTAAATACCATTGATAGTATCTAAGGTATAATATATGCTTTGCTTGGGGTCCAGTGATAAAAGATGTTAATAATTCAATTATTTTTCTTGATAATGTTAATTATTTTTACTAACTTTTTGCCATATCTCTTTCAGCTTGTTATGTGGCTTATGAGGAGATTGCAATAAAACAGAAATGTTAGCCTTGACATTTTTTTGTGGTTTGCTTGGGCTTGCATTATCTATATTATTTTCAATCCAGTTTCTTGGGCAAAATTTTGTTTGTTTTGTTTTGCTTTAGAGAGACAGGGTCTCGGTGTGTTGTCCAGGCTGGAGTCCAGTGGTGCAATCACTAGGTCACTGCAGACTTGAACTCCTGGCTTCAGGCAATCCTCCCACCTCAGCTTCCTGAGTAGCTGGGACTACAGGCATGTGCCATCATGTGTGTGTGTGTGTGTGTGTGTGTGTGTGTGTGTGTGTGTGTGTGTGTGTGTGTGTGTGTGTGGAGATGGGATCTCCCTGTGTTGTGCAACTGGTCTCAAACTTCCAGCCTCAAGTGATCCTCTTGCCCTGGCCTCCCAAAGTGTTGGGATTACAGGTGTGAGCCACCATATCCACCCAGAAATTTTAAAAATTGTGTTGTAATTCACATACCATAAAATTCACCCTTTTAAACTGCATAGTTCAGTCCGAGCACAGTGGGTCACGCCTGTACTCCCAGCACTTTGGGAGGCAGAGTTGGGAGGAACTTGGACCCCAGGAGCTTGAGACCAGCCCGGGTAACATGGTGAAACCCCATCTCTACAAGAAATACAAAAATTAGCTGGATGTGGTGGTGCGAGCCTGTAGTTCCAGCTACTTGGGAGGCTGAGGTGGGAGGATTGCTTGAGCCTGGGAGATTGAGGTTGCAGTGAGCTATGATCACATTACTGCACTCCATCCTGGGCAACAGAGTGAGATCTTGTTTCCAAAAAAAAAAAAAGGTACAGTTCAGCAGCTTTTTGTGTATTCATAGAAATACAACCATCACCATTAATCTCAGATCATTTTCATCATCCCAGAAAGAAATCTCATATCCATTAGCAGACACTCCCATATTCCCCAGTCCAGGCAGCTACTCACCTACTTTCTGTCTCTCTGGATCTCCCTCTCCTGGACATTTCATAAAAGTAGAATCATACGATATGTGTTTTTTTTGTTTTTTTGTTTTTTTTTTTTTGAGACAGAGTCTCACTCCGTCACCAGGCACCAGGCTGGAGTGCAGTGGCACAATCTCGGCTCACTGCAACCTCCGCTGCCCAGGTTCAAGCAATTCTCCTGCCTCAGCCTCCCAAGTAGCTGGGACTACAGGTGCACGCCACTACGTCCAGCTAATTTTTTTTTATTTTTTAGTAGAGACGGGGTTTCACCATGTTGACCAGAATGGTCTCGATCTCTTGACCTCGTGATCCACCTGCCTTGTGGTTTTTTTTTTTTTAATTTGGCTTCTAAATTATCTTTTAAAACTTAAATTTAGATTTTAAAAAGCCCAGAAGTCCCAATACTGTGCCCCGGCTCCCCTAAGCCATGATCCTTTCCACACTCGCCTGGGCTGTGCACACCAACTGTGGCTAGAGCAGAGAACTGACACCTTCACCAGCGCAGCCCTGATTTCAGTACAATCCAATCACCGTGGCTCAGAGAAAAATTTGTTCTGCATAAGGAGATAAGCAAATCCTTGGTTTGCAAATGTCTCTGTTGGCCTGGAGAGTGACAGTGCCTCCAAAGGTGGGCCAGCAGGGGCTCAAAGCACCCCACTCATTATACTCCGTGGGAACGCCCCACTGCATGGGGTACATGCGTTCTGAGTAGCATGGTCTTCACGCAGGGAGAATAGAATGTTTGTTATCAAGGAAGCCTGCAAAAAAGTAAAATATGTACCACCAACAAGCCAATACATTCATGCAATGTACTTTTTAGGGCTTAGGAGTAAATTCTGGAGGTTATCACACAAAGGAATTTTAAACTATTTTAGGTAGATGTTAAAATAAGGCATAAAGCTGCACCCTGAAATTATATATAAGATTATTCTTTCTGTTTGTATTCCAGAGGTCTTTTTGAAGAATATGTTGAATAACACATTTTTTAGAGGGAAATTCATAGCAATTTTGTTACAAATATTAACATCAAGGAAATAAAACCGTCTTTCTTTCTAGGCTAGTTTTTCAATGTAAACTTTTAATTTTTTAAAATATTTTGTATGTATTTTATTTTATTTATTTTTCAAGACTGAGTCTCAGCATTAGTCCATTCTCATGCTGCCGTAAAGACATATCCAAGACTGCATAATTTAAAAAGGAAAGAGGTTTAATTGGTTCACAGTTCAGCATGGCTGGGAAGGCCTCAGGAAACTTATAATCATGGTGGAAGGGGAAGCAAACACATCCTTCTTCACATGGCGGTGGCAAGGAGAAGTGCTGAGCAAAAGGAGGAAAAGCCCCTTATAAAACCATCAGATGGTGAGAACTCACTCACTATCATGAGAACAGCATGAGGGTAACCACTATCATGATTCACTTACCTCCCACCAGTTCCCTCCCATGACATGTGGGGATTATGGGAACTATAATTCAAGATGAGATTTGGGTGGGGACACAGCCAAACCATATCAGACAGAGTCAAACCCAGTCCCCTCAGCTAGAGCACAGTGGTACAATCACAGCTCACTGCAGCCTTGACCTCCCTGTCTCAAGCTGTCTGCCTTCCCCAGCCTCTCAGAGTGCTGGGATTACAGGCATAAGCCACTGGGCCTGGCCCAATGTGAACATTCTGTTAAAGAATAACACACCTATAGAAACTACATAAATCATAAACTGGATATAATTTGCAAAGTTAACATGCTCATGTAAGCAGTACCCAGATCAAAAACAGAGCACCATCGGTCCCTAGGATAACTCCTTGCACTCTCATCTAGTCCCCACCACTCTAAAACTGTAGATTCGATTTGTCTAGTCTTGAGCTTGATATTAAAGAAACCAAATGGTACCTGCCCTTCTGTGTCTGGCTTCTATCCTTAACATTATGCTTAGGAGAATCAGCCAAACTGTGGTGTGAAGCTGTAGGCAGCTCATTCTCATTGCTGAGTAGAACTCTGTTGTGTCAATGTATTTATTGTCCTATTGATAACTAGTTTCTCGTTTGTGGTTATCAGAAATAACACTGCCTTGACCATTCCTGTCAATGGCTATGGGTGGACATATGGACCCACCTTGACTGTATTTCTTTTCTTTTCTTTTCTTTTCTTTTTCTTTCTTTTTTGAGACAGGGTCTCACTGTGTCACCCAGGCTGGAGTGCAGTGGCCCAATCACAGCTCATTGCAGCCTCCACCTCCCAGGCTAAAACTATCCTCCTGTCTCAGCCTCCCAAGTAACTGGGACTAAAGGCATGTGCCACCGCGGCTGGCTAATTTTTGTATATTTTCTAGAGATGGGGTTTCACCATGTTGCCCAGGCTGGTCTCGAACTCCTAAGCTCAAGTGATCCACCTGCCTCAGCCTCCCAAAGTGCTGGGATTATAGGCATGAGCCACCGCACCTGACCAACTGGGTCTATTTCTAGGAGAAGTAGCAAGAGGACAGTTTTTTTGTTTGTCTGTTCGAGATGGAGTCACGCTCTGTAGCCCAGGCTGGAGTGCAGTGGCACGATTTCGGCTCACAGCAACCTCTGCCTCACTGGTCCCAGTTCAAGCAATTCTCCTACCTCAGCCTCCCAAGTAGCTGGGATTACAGGCATGTGCCACCACACCCAGCTAATTTTTGTATTTTTGTTATTTTTAAATATTTTTTGAGACACAGTCTCACTCTGTTGCCCAGGCCAAAGTGCAGTGGCACGATCTCTGCTTCGTGCAACCTCCGCCTCCCTGGGCTAAATCCATTCTCCTGCCTCAGCCTCCCAAGTAGCTGGGACTACTGGTGCCCACCATCACGCCTGGGTGACTTTTGTATTTTTAGCAGAGACAGGGTTTCACCATGTTGGCCAAGCTGGTCTCAAACTGCTGACCTCAGGTGATTGATCTGCCCACCTCAGCTCCCCAAAGTCCTAAGATTACAGATGTGAGCCACCATGCCTAGCTTAGGAATTCAATCTCTTAAGAAGATCCTGGAGAAGTCTAATAATTCTCTTCTGAAGGATCCATGAAGTTTTCAGGAACTTACCAAGGCTTGAACTCATCTCATCTCTTTACATGCAGAGAAAATCTAATTATAGAAAGCATCAAACTGGAGAACAGAACCCACATTCTACAAACGCTCCTTCTCAGCAAGGAGCATGGCCTGCCGCTGACCTCCCATCCTCTGGGGTAGCATCCTTCACCAGGAATTACTTACGCTGACCTTGCACCACCTGTGGCTGTCTTACCTGCTTCTATTGTACATCCTTCCCGTGCCAATTACAGATTTCACTAAGATTTTTTTCTATTATTTTACTTTGGACCCTGAACAATCAACTAAACTGAAAGAGGTTTTATGTTTGTTTGCTTGAGCGGTTTATTTATTTAGTTTTTAGAGACAGGGTCTTGTTCCGTCACTCAGGCAATCACAGTGGAGCAATCACAGTTCACTATAGTCTCGAACTCCTGGACTCAAGTGATTCTCCCATCTCAGCCTCCTGAGTATCTGGGACTACAGGTGCAACCACCATGCCCTGCTCATCGTTTTATTGTTTGTAGGGACAGAGTCTCGCTATGTTACCCAGGCTGGTCTCAAAACTCCTTGGCTCAAGTGATCCTCCTGCTTCAATCTCCCACAGCATTGGGATTACAGGCATGAGCCACCTGCCTGGCATGAGCAGTTTATTTCTGTTGCCTTTTTATTCTGTGATAGGAGGGTAACATCAAAGCAGAAGAAAAACTGCCCTATACAGAAACAGAGGAAGAATTTGCTTTTTTCCTGCAGGGATGAATCATGTTTGCCTGACTCATTTTTGCAGAGCTGCTGGTGAAAGACCATTGCATAAATAGGTACTTTGTGATGATGATCATGAAAATGATGGATAATAAAAAGATGGAAACAGTTCTGGCTGCCTTAGAAGGCAGTTGCTGGGCAAATAAAAAATACAGTGCTATTTTAATATTCTATTGCATCATTACACAGTAATCATTACAAACAGATTTTATTTTGTAGTTTCAAATATTTCAAAAAGATGCTCAATGCCATTACAGAAACGCAGATTAAAATACAGGAAGATACTGCTACATCCCTGTTAGAATGGATACAATTTTATTTATCTATTAAAATATTATTATTATAAACTAAAAAACTATAGTTGTATATATTTATGGGGTACAAAGTGATGTTATGATTTACAAATACAACTTGGGAAAATTAAATCCAGTGGATTAACTAATCATCACCTCAATTTATTTTTGTGGTGAGAACATTTAAAATTTACTCTCTTAGCAATTTTGAAATGTACAATACACTATTATTAACTAAACTTACTATGCTGTGCAATAGATTGGGAAAAAAACCCTTATTTCTCCTGTCTAACAGAGGCTTTGACCATCATTTACCCATTCCCTCCAGTCCTCAGCCTCTGGTAATCACCATCCTATTTACTCTATGCTTCTGTGAGTCCTATTGTTTTAGATTTCACATTGTATTAGTCAGGGCTCTCTAGAGAGGCAGAACTAATAGGATAGATAGATACATGTATTTCAGGGAGTTTATTAAGTATTAACTCACACAATCACAAGGTCCCACAATAGGCCTTCCGCAAGCTGAGAAGCAAGGAGTTCCACTCTGAGTCCCAAAACTATAGAACTTGGAGTCTGATGTTCGAGGGCAGGAAGCATCCAGCACAGGAGAAAGATGGAGGCTGGGAGGCTAGGCCAGTCTCTCCTTTTCACATTTTTCTGCCTGCTTATATTCTAGCCGAGCTAGGAGCCTATTAGATAAGGGCCACCCACATTGAGGGTGGGTCTGCCTTCCCCAGCCCACTGGCTCAAATGTTCATCTCCTTTGACAACACCCTCACAGACACACTGAGGATCAATGCTTCGTATCCTTCAATCCAATCAAGTTGACGCTCGTATCAACCATCACACATATGTAAGTGAGATCGTGCAGTATTTGTCTTTCTGTGTGTGGCGTATTACACTTAACGTCATGTCTTTTTTTTAGACTTGTTGCCCAAGCTGGAGTGTAATGGCATGATCTTGGCTCACTGCAACCTCTGCCTCTCAGGTTCAAGCAATTCTCCTTCCTCAGTCTCCTGAGTAGCTGGGACTACAGGCGTGCACCACCACGCCCAGATAATTTTTTGGTTTTTTTTATTTTTTATTTTTTTAGTAAAGACGGGATTTTGCCATGTTGGTCAGGCTGGTCTCAAACTCCTGACCTCAAGTGATCTGCCCACCTAGGCCTCTGAAAGTGCTGGGATTACAGGCACAAGCCACCGCACCCGGCCATAGGAGTCCATTTATATAAAATGTCCAAAGAAAGGCAAATTTCTAGCCACAGAAAACAAAATAGTGGTTGCTTAGTATTGGGAGTGGGAGCAAGGATTAACTGTAAATCAGCACAAGAAAACTTTTTGGGGTGATGGAAATACTCTAAAACTGGATTTTGGTGTTAGTTACACAATTCTAGAAATGCACTAAAATCTTTGAAATGTGTGGTGCCAATGGGTGAATATACAGTATATAAATTATATCCTGATAAGTTGTTTTTTTTTTAAAGCATAGATTCTTGCATTAAGACAACATTTGTATCTTTTATTTAGCTACTGAGTCACTACAGGAATAATACACTTTTTGGGGGTGGAAGACATGACAAAGTTTGAATTTTTAGGAAGTAACCCAAAGGAAAACATTCTAAAGAAATTCTTCAGTTTCTTCCCTTCTGTTTTACTCTCCTTGGTTTATTCATTAAGACCCAGTCTTCTGAAGATGTGCAGTGACCTCTGAGCCATCAATCACTTAAAGGTAAAGTGGTCCCAGGTGTACTTTTAGAATAATAGGTTCAATTCCAAAGCAAAGCATGAAGGGAGGACCAATTGCCCAGATCCAGGTCATCAGTAGGCCAGACCCCCCTGTCCTACTTCAAAGTGAGTATCTTGAATGACTTGAAACTCCAAGACTAGGTTGTTAAACAATGTGGTAAGACCAATATCCAAATTTAAGTTAGGTGTAAGACTTAGGGCTTCAGAGGTCAGCAATACCAACTAATTGTCACCACTGTCATAAAGTGGGCTCTCTCCAGATACACTTGGAAACAGTGCACCTGGAAAGTCAATCCTTTTCCATAATTTTCTACAATAATATACTGATCCCTAGCAACAGTTGCAGTTACTATAGAGATAATTAAAAGACATCAAATGTTTTTATTTTAAAATGCAGTTTTTATCAATATACAACAGATACAGAAAAGCAAGCATATCATAAGTGCTCAATGAATTTTCAAAGGTAACGTCCCTTCTATAACACCAGCAAGGTTGAGAAATGGAAGCTCACCATCACCCTGGAAGCCCCTCATAAGCCCCTCCCAGCTACCACACTTTCTTCCTCAAAGATAACCACTATTCTAATTTTTGTTTTGTTTTGTTTTGAGACAGAGTCTAGCTCTGACCCCCAGGCTGGAGTGTAGTGGCGCGATCTTGGCTCACTGCAACCTCTGCCTCCCAGGTTTAAGAGATTCTCCTGCCTCAGCCTCCCGAGTAGTTGGGATTACAGGCACCCGCTACCACACCCAGCTAATTTTTGTATTTTTAGTAGACACGAGTTTTCACCATGTTGGCCAGTCTGGTCTTGAACTGCTGACCTTGTGATCCACCTGCCTCGGCCCCCCAAAGTGCTGGGATTACAGGCGTGAGCCACCGAGCTCAGGTGTATTCTGACTTTTAACACCATACATTTGTTTGCCCAATTCTGAACTTGATGTAAATGGAATCAGCTATACTGTATGCACTCACTTGTATCTGATTTATTTTATACTGTACATAAATCAACCATAGTCTCTTATATGTGAATATATCACTTGCATGCGAATATAGTCTCTTGTAGTGAATATATTACAATTTATTTATTCATTCTATTATTGATGTACATTTGTGTTGTTTCCAGGGTTTTGGCTGTTATGAATAATCTGCTAGAAATATTTTTGGATCTGTTTTTTGTGCACATCTGTGGACGTTTCTGTTGAGAATATACCTCAGAATGGATGTTGGGTGCTAGGGTATGTGTATGGTTAGCTTTAGTATACATCATTTTATTTTGCTAACATCTAGAAAGCCACTTGAAGTGATGTAAGTGTAAACATACCTAAATGGAGAATTTCCTGCATGTAAACACACGTTCATTCTTCGTCAGAACTGACCTGAGCAAACACTGTTATAAGCAGGACAACTGAGTATCAGTCACGAAGTTAGTGGAGTGTGGTGTCTCGAAAACATCACATCGGAAGCCATCACCTCCTGTGGGGTTCGGGCCTTGGGAAGTGTGCCCACATGAGCTTCCTGGCACCGCCTACCAGCTCCCTTCAGTGAAGTCTGGATGAACAAAGCTCATAGCCCCGCCCTGGCTTTGATACAAAGGAAAACATTAGGTGTGTTCAGTTTCCCTCTAACATCTGGAAATCAATTTATTTTTTTTTCTGTCTTTTTCTTTCTTGTTTTTTTTTTAGACAAGATCCGTCACCCAGGCTGGAGTGCAGTGGTGTGTTCTTGGCTCACTGCAGCCTCAACCTCCTGGGTCCAGGTGATCCTCCCACCTCAGCGTCCCGAGTACCTAGGACTACAGGCATGTGCCACCACATCTGGCTGATTTTTTTCTTTTTTCAAATAGAGGCAGGGTTTCACTGTGTTGTCCAGGCTGGTCTCAAACTCCTGGGCTCAAGCGATCCACCTGCCTTGACTTCCCAAAATGCTGGAATTTTTCAACTTATTTTTCATTTAAAAACAAAAATGCCTGGGCAATTATTAGCACATAATAGCAGGCTGAGTCTCTCCGTTCCTAGAAGACACATGTCTGCTGCTTTCTGGAGCGTGGTGGTCCTTTACCTCCCAACAGGGTTAAAAGTTCTTGCCACTGACTGGTTCTTCCGGGTGGCTGTGGGCTCATAATCTACCCATGTCAGAGTCCATCTCTGACAAGATTTGAATCCAAGCCAGGGCACCTGGATTCAGCTCACAATGCTTCTAGTAGGATATGTTTATGGCCCAGGTTAATCTTAATAATCTAGTGTTTGCCCCCAGTGAAACTTGCCGGGGAGTTTCTGTATCAGTTTCACTTCATAGTCTCTGAACGGGGTGTCCACTTGGGTTTGGAGAAGACTTTCTATGAAACAAGGATCCCTTTGGCTTCCTGCCTATCTGTGGAAGTCGAAGCGTTAGCCAGAATTCCCAGACCTCAGAGGCCTTTACACCCTAATGGGGCAGGCTGCAGAGGGCTATATCTTGTTTTCTTTTAACTTCTCTTTAAATTTTGATTTCTTCTATAGCTGCTTGTTCTCTTCCATGTCTCTGGGGTATTTGTTAGTATACAGAATAAACAGCTTCTTGAATAATGTCCATTACAGCTTTGTATTTAAATGACAAACAATGACATATCTTCTTTCTTTCTTTCCTCTTTAGAGACAGGGTTTTGCTCTGTCGCCCAGGCTGAAATACACTGGCGTGATCATAGCTCACCGCAGCCTAGAACTCCTAGGCTCAAGCAATCCTCCTGCCTCAGCCTTCCAAGTAGCTGGAACTATAGGCACGTACCACCACGCCTGGCTAATTTTTAAATTTTATTTTTTATAGAGTGGATGTCTTGTGATGTTGCCCAGGATGGTATCGAACTCCTGGCCTCAAACAATCTTCCTCCCTCCGCCTCTTAAAGTTCTGGGATTACAAGCATGAGTCACTGCACCCAGCCTATTTTATTTCTTTTCTACCATACTCTAAGGCTGCAAATAGAGCAGCTGCAATGCTGGTTTTTAGCATTGGAGAACTTATCTCTTTACTTTCTGTTTTTGCTTACTTTAAAAGTTGCGACAACTTTTGACATTCTTATTTACTGGTAGTAGAGAAGAAATTATATTCTCCAAGCTTAGATGGGCTTCCTGAATTTGGCCCTATTTTTCATGTTTTTAGAAACCATTGACATGTACCAGAACTACTCAGGACAGAACTTGTGAAAAACTTGTTGGCCAGGCGCAGTGGCTCCCACCTGTAATCCCAGCACTATGGGAGGCCAAGGTGGGCGGATCACCTGAGGTCAGGATTTCGAGACCAGCCTGGCCAACATGGTGAAACTCATCTCTACAAAAAATACCAAAATTAGCCGAGCGTGGTGGCGGGCTCCTGTAATCACAGCTACTTGGGAGGCTGAAGCATGAGAATCACTTGAACTCAGGAGGCAGAGGCTGCAGTGAGCCGAGATCACGCCACTGCACTCCAGCGCCTGGGTGACAAAGTGAGACTGTCTCAAAAAAAAAAAAAAAAAAAAAAAAAGCCGGGCGAGGTGGCTCAAGCCTGTAATCCCAGCTCTTTGGGAGGCTGAGGCGGGCAGATCACCTGAGGTCAGGAGTTCGAGACCAGCCTGACCAATATGGTGAAACCCTGTCTCAATAAAACAAAAACAAAAACAAAAACTTGTCATTGGTCAAATGGTAAACATTCACTACAAACAGATATAGAACAACCAATCACCTACTTGCTTAGGTTTAAAATGGAAAGAAATTATTTTGGATTCTATATTTCGGGATAAGTTAACATTTTAAAAGTATTATTTATTGCAGGCTGGGCACAGTGTCTCACGCCTGTAATCCTGCCACTTTGGGAGGCTGAGGCAAGCGAATCTTGAGCTCAGGAGCTCAAGACCAGCCTAGGCAATATGGCAAAACCCCATCTTTCAAAAAATACAAAAATTAGTCAGGCATGGTGGTATGTGGCTGTATTCCCAGCAACTTGGGAGGCTGAGGTGGGAGATGGTTTGAGTCTGGGAGATGAAGGCTGCAGTGAGCCGAGACCTTGCCACTGCACTCCAGCCTGGGCAATAGAACGAGACCCTTTTCAAAAAAAGAGTATTATTTATTGATTGCATAAGATGTAATACAATAAATACAAATCACTCAACATTGGAAGGCTAATTAGGCAATACAAGGGGGAATGCTTTATCAAGAGGTCAGTTTTCTCAGATTTAAGTCAGTTTTCAGGATATGTTTGGGATGATCCTTATATGAGTGACATAGGTAGTTTTTGATTGTTGTTACCAGTTTTCATTCATTCATTTTTTTTAAAAAGGCGGTATTGAGATAGAATTCACATACTTTATAATTCACCCATTTAAAGTATACAATTCAATGGTTTTTAGTATATTCACACAGATACATGCAATCATCGCCACAGTCAATTTTAAAACATTTCATCACTTCAAAAGAGGAACCTCATATCTATTAGCCATCAGTCCTCTATTTCCCCACCCTACCCTAAGCAACCACAAGTCTACTTATCTAGTCTGGGCACAGATTACAGTTCACGCCTGTGGGAGGCTGAGGTGGGCGAATCACCTGGTCAGGAGTTCGAGACCAGCCTGGCCAACATGGTGAAATCCCATCTCTACTAAAAATACAAAAATTAGCTGAGAGTGGTGGCACATGCCTGTAATCTCAGCTACTGAGGAGGCTGAAGCAGGAAAATTGCTTGAACCTGGGAGACGGAGGTTGCAGTGAGCCAAGGTCACACCATTGCACTCCAGCCTGGGTGACAGAGTGAGACTCTGTCTCAAAGAAAAACCCAAAAACCAGAACCAAATCTGCTTATTTCATTTTGGTCTTTATAGATATCCCTATTCTGGACTTTCATGTAAATGAACCACATAAGATGTGGCTTTTTATGGCAGGCCCTTTCATTTAGCACAGGGTTTTCAAGGCTTATACAACTTGTAGCATGTATCAGGACTTCATTCTTGTTTCTGGCCAAATAATATTCCATTGTATGGTTTTCAGCCTAAAACACAAGGATTGAGGAGCTGGGATGGATCGACACATTTGGCCATAAGGATGGGGAGTAGAGAAAGTTGATCTGTACAGGGACATGAAATGAAACAGCCGTGGCTGGAGGAACGGAGATGAGCAGCTGAGGGACCTGTGGGCTAGCTGTTAGGGTGGTGCAAAAGTCACTGTGGGTTTTGCCATTACCTTCTGTGGTAAGATCAGTTCTTTGTTCCTTTGTGTTTCTGATCCCAGCTGCCTTCCCGACCTGGGTTGCATGAGGGATGCTTGCGTCTTTGAAACAGCAAGAATATTGTACATAATCACACTTCTTGAATCCTGCCCACGCACCAAGCGCTGGTCTGAGTATTTTGCTCATTTCGTCCTGACAACAGCCCTGTGACATAACTACCATTTTCATCACCATTTGACAGCTGAGGATACTGAAGTGTACGTGACTGATAACTTGCTCAACTCTCATAGGGGTCCCTTGGGACCAGCATCCAGGTCCCTAGGGCTCTGTGGGTGGCATTTGGGAGAAGTGGCCTTGCCAGAGGATACTGAGGGAGAATCAGGGACCCCACAGCTATGTATTCACCTGAGGGAGGTCCCCAGGGGTGGAACAAGAACATATCTCCAAGCAAATTAGCATTTTCCCAAGTAAGCGTTAGTGTCACTGTTCTGTCCCCACTGCCACCCACTGTCCCCCCATCAGTGGGGTGGAAAGGAAAGGTCTGGAGCCAGAGATGGGGTTTGTGGTTACAGCCTCTCCCCACATCAGGCTTGGGTCAGGGCCTCCTGGCCTGGGTCCTGCGGGTAGGGGTGCTGTCCTTCCTGCCACAGCCCTTGCAAAGCTGGCCCCTCTCACCTGGTGCCTCTGGAGGCAGGTCTGAGCAGGTGGAGCCACAGGCTAGTGTGGACCAGGTGACAGTCGCTGCAGGTGGCTCTGGGGGACGGTACTGGGCATTCTTTCTTCCACAGAGAACTGTGGTTGATTCTACCTAGGGTAGCCAGGCAGCCTCATCACACCAGAAGGGGTGGTTGGATATTTAGTGTTGAGCTGCTCAGGGACATCAGGGCACACATTCAAAAGCTGAGGTGCCTGGGAGAAAAAAACAACTCACTAATCCACTTAAAACCCTGAGCTAGGCCAGGTGCAGTGGCTCACACCTGTAATCCCGGCAGTTTTGGAGGCTGAGGCGGGTGGATTACTTGAGGTTAGGAGTTTGTGACCAGCTTGACCAACATGGAGAAACCCTGTCTCTACTGAAAATACAAAAATTAGCCTGGCGTGGTGGTGCACGCCTGTAACACCAGTTACTTAGGGGGCTGAGGCACCAGAATCGCTTGAACTCAGGAGGTGGAGGTTGCAGTGAGCTGAAATTGCACCATTGCACTCCAGCCTGGGCGACAGGGTGAGACTGTGTCTCAAAACAAAAGAAAACCCTGACCTGAAACCAACACAGACTTACATTTCAGTCAGTACAGACATGGGACAGGACCAGCTTCACCAGGCCGCCTGCACAGTCTGTTTGCATGGGCCGGCTTGGCCCTGAGGTCTTCAGGTTGGTGACTGCCTTGAGAACTGGCTGAGCACATCCTGAGACTTGCCCGGAAGGACCCACCTGGGGACATGGACCACCCCCAAGAGTCCTCCCTGAGGGATGACCTGGCCCATTTGCTTTTCTGAGTCAGCTTCCCTGTGACCATCCCTTTTCCCTTTGCTCTGGGGGTGCAGCAGCCGGCCTTCTCTTTTCACAGTTGCCATCGGCCTCTGTTCTCCTGGAGACTGCCCTGCTCCACACCCAGAGCGGCCTGAGGAAGAGGCCAGTGGCCCCCGCCCTCACTGCCTTCTGTCCTGGACCTAGCTGCATCGCCTGATGTGCAATGCTGATATGTGACCACTCTGACCTATAAAAATGATTTTCCTTCCTGGCCAACATGGTGAAACCCCGTCTCTACTAAAAAATACTAAAAACAATTAGCTGGGCATGGTGGCATGTGCCTGTAGTCCCAGCTACCAGGGAGGCTGAGGCAGGAGAATTGCTTGAACCCGGAAGGCGGAGGTTGTAGTGAGCCGAGATCGCACCACTGTACTCCAGCCTGGCGCCTGGCCACAGAGCAAGACTCTGTCTCAAAAAAAAAAAAAAAAGATTTTCCCATAGGTCAATTTGGATTTCTTTCTTTTTTTTTTTTTTTTTTTTTTTAATGAGACAGTGTCTTGCTCTGCCGCCCAGCCTGCAGTGCAGCGGCATGACCTTGGCTCACTGTAACTGCTGCTTCCCAGGCTCAAGCGATTCTCCTGCCTCAGCCCATCAAGTAGCTGAGACTACAGGCGCACACCACCACGCCTGGCTAATTTTTATATTTTTGGTAGAGACGGGGTTTTGTCATGTTGCCCAGGCTGGTCTCGAATTGCTGAGCTCAAGCAATCCACCTGCCTCAGCCTCCCAAAGTGCTGGGATTACAGGCGCGTGCCACTGCACCTAGCCTGGATATAGTTTTTTTTTATTTGAAATATCTTCCTACTAATTGTGACAGGAAAGTAAACAGAGAGAAACAAAAATACAAATAGTGATCACATGGACTCCCTAGAGCTGGTAAGGGATTTTCTGTCTGGGTCTGCCTTTCTTGGGCCTTTTATTAATAGGGAACTTTGTGGCCAGGTGCGGTGGCTCATGCCTGTAATCCCAGGGCTTTGGGAGGCCGAGGCAGGCAGATTACTTGAGGTCAGGAGTTTGAGACCAGCCTGGCCAACATGGTGAAACCCCATCTCCACTAAAAATACAAGAGTTAGCCAGGCGTGGTGGCTCACACCTGTAATCTCAGCTGAGATTTTCCCATTCTTCTGCCAGCTCTTAAAAAAATGACCATGAAAATAAGCACAATTATTTTTCTGCACACAAGAGAAGACTATTCTCCTGCCTCAGCTTCCCAATCTCAGCTCACTGCAACCAAGATTGCACCGAGCCGAGATTGGGAGGCTGAGGCAGGAGAATCGCTTGAACCCTGGAGGCAGAGGTATCAGTGAGCCCAGATCGAGCCAGCCTGGGCAATACGGTGAGGCTCTGTCTCAAAAAAAAAAAAAAAAAAAAAAAAAAATTAGGGAACTTTGAGGATGTCTCCCAAGGCTACCATGCCTTCCAATTTGATGCTGGACCAGACAGCTTCCCTCAGATAGCAGGTGGAAGGAATCCCCATCCTGGGGCTCAGTCTCTGGTTCCCCTCTTCTGGTCTCTGGTTCTGGCTGTGCTTTCATTTCATCTCTTGGCCCTGCCTTGCCTCTCGCCGCCTTCCCCATGAGCGCCTCCAAGGAGTCGCACAGCTGGGACTTCCTGCCTGACCTGGTGGTCACCTCCTGCCTGTGTCCTGGAGGCTCCTGGGTCCAGCCCCCACCCCTGGCCCATTGCTCTCTGTCCTGAGTGTTTTGCCCACAACATTTTTCCTGGCCAGGTTGATAAGTCCAGAAAAGTTCCGTTTCCTTATCTGCACTGCGGCTTTCTCTTGAAGTCAGGTGTCTCACACTGCAGGGGCCAGCCTTGGAAGCCTGGCAGGCGTCATTGCTGCCTCCTGTCTTTCTCCCGTTCCCGAGCCCCGCAGAGGCTGTCTCTATGTCAGGCATGAGTCCTTGCTGGTCTTGCTCTGAGTCCTGGTCCAGGCTGCATGTTGCTCAGGGGCCTGTACTAACAGAGGGCGGAGGACAGCCGGCCACCCCACTGAAACCTGCCTCCTCAGGGTCTCTCTCTGTCTCTCCTCAAGTGGCCTGCCCCTACCCAGGGACCCCCATCAATGGGCCTCGTCTGAATTTCCACCCAGGGCCTTCACAGGGAATCTGGTTAGAGATCAGAGGGGCTGCCAGGCACAGGGGCGCAGCCCATGCTGAGCTGTCCTGAGATAAAGGTGGCTTCTGCCTGGGCAGTGGCCACTGCCCCAGGCCTCTCCTGACTGCCATGGGTCTGGACAGCGGGAGTTGTCCTTGTGCCCCTGTGGGTCCCCAGAATGCTTGCAGATTTCACAACCTGTACCCTGCCACTGGGCCAACAGTGACCAACTCAGCAAGACATTCCGGGGACCCCTCTTTCCACATGCCCTCCTTTGTCACTGGTTGCTTGTTCATTCGACCACTCGAGTCATTCACTAAGACTGCACTGAATACCTACTACGTGCCAGGTACCATTCTAGGCCTTAGGGACATAGTGGTGAATAGGACAGGTGACCTCCCAGAGCTCAAAGTCTAGTGGGAACATGAGTAAAGAAACCAACGATTCTGTAAGTGGGGTCTGTGTACTGGGATCCTGCTCAGCCAGGATTGAGAGAAGTGTTAAGAAACTTCTACAGGAATTTGACAGAGGAAGTTTTTGTTTATTGAGTCTAGTTTTAAAAAAATCAGGTTTCTACTGCTTATCTTTTTTTGATTTCATTTTTCTAGTACTTCTTTTTTTTTTTTTTTTTGAGGTGGAGTCTTGCTCTGTCACCCAGGCTGGAATGCAGTAGTGTAATCTCGGGTCACTGCAACCTCTGCCTCCCAGGTTCAAGTGATTCTCCTGACTCAGCCTCCGAGTAGCTGAGATTACAGGCATGCACCACCATGCCTGGCTAATTTTTTGTGTTTCTAGTAGAGACGGGGTTTCACCATGCTGGCCAGGCTAGTCTCGAACTCCTGACTTATGATCTGCCCATCTCGGGCTCTCAAAGTGCTGGGATTACAGGCGTGAGCCACCGCGTCTGGCTTTTTTATTTATTTATTTATTTTGAGACAAGCTCTCGCTCTGTCGCCCAGTCTGGAGTGCCGTGTTGTGATCTTGGCTTCCTCTGCTGCAATGAGGTGAAGCGAAGACAGGCCAGCTAGCAGGGGCAGGGGCCGCTCAGCAGCAGCAGCTGGAGATGAGTGTCTGAGGGATTCCAGGAGGAAGTGTTCTTGTGCTGTAAAAGACGCCCAGATTTGAAGTGAGCCCAGAGCGACAGGTGTGGTTCGCACATCCTTCCTTTTTCTGATTGCAAAGCAAAAGACAGCTGCAGCCTGGCTCCATCAGGGGACTCGAGTGTCCCATCTAGAAGGACATTGTGATAGCAACATCTCACCCATAGTCCAAGCCCCTCCTCACTTCAGCTGCATGCATCCTACAGTTGGAACGATACGGAGAGGATTAGCATGGCTTCTGTGCAAGGACGACACACAAATTCATGAAGCACTCCACATTAAAAAAAAAAGTCAAGCCCGAGACAGGGTTTTCAGAGCAGGTTTTTTGCAAAGGTTTAGCATGCAAGTCCTTTTAAAGAAACTGTTTGTGCCTTGGACACTTGTTGAGATAAGATGCTGCCAAGATGGAATTCCATTTACGGAAGGATTTCTTTGAAGATGCTATGTTGTGCAACCAGAAAAATAGAAAAGCGAAAGAATGGAAAAGGGAATTTCAACTCATAAGTCTTCTGAGAAATAAGAGTAGGGTCTGGGTCATAGACACGTTGGTTTATCTGGCCTTCTATCAGTTGGTATTTATGGGCTACCAAAAAGTGGCGATGGGTGTCCTTGCCAATGAGACAGAGGCTCCAGAAGTTTCTAAAGTATCTTGAAAAATCTCCAAAAGGAAAAGCACATGATTATACATAATTTTAGAATTGTGGTTTCTGTATTCTTTTTTTTTTTTTTTTTTAAATAAGCAGCCTGGGAAACATAGCAAGACATCTCTACACACACAAACACACACAAAAATTAGCTGGGTGTCATGGCACATGCCTCTAAGTCCCAGCTACTCAGGAGGCTGATGCAGGAGCATCAGTTGAGCCCAGGGTTCAGTTATTCAAGGCTGCAGTGAGTTATGATCATACCACTGAACTCTAGCCTGGGCAACAGAGTGATACCCTGCCACAAAACAGACAAAAAATGAGGTAAGCTGCAATTGAGACCTATTTACAAACTGATGCATGTCTACAATCAGAGTGCTGTATTTCTTCTCTTTGCATTCTGCTACCTTGACATAGAAGAGTTTGCCAGGCTACTTTCATTGTTACCTATTACAGAAAATTGCTGCAAATCATTTACAAAAGATGGTTTAGGCAGGTTTAAATCTGACAGCTTGAGCAGGGATCATCATGGTGGATAGGAGGCAGGACTAGATTGCAGCTCCGACTCGGGTGGGCAGAGCAGCGCGCAGAGGCTCATATAGTGAATCTTAGCTCCAGATTGACTGCAAGAACAAACCGGCAATCTTGAGAGAACACACAAACTCTCTCAAGGAAGCAGACTGCTCCTGCAGGACCCGGGAGACACCCCAAATACTGTGAGCACCCCAACTGCAGAAGTGGGAAAGGGAGATCCTTTTCTCCTGAACACATGCCCCCACTGGAGAAACTGAAGGTCTGTTTACGGGAGAAGTTTCTGACCTTAACCGGAACTGAGTCTAGTTAGGGAGTCAAGCCAAATACAGGGGCAGAGGAAGCGGTGGGAAAGGCCTTGGGAGCACGCTGGGTCCCTAAGGAGACCATTCCTGCCTGGCACCCCAGGGTCCACTGGGAGAGCAGCTAGAGGATGGGTCAAGAGGATGCCACAGGGAGAAGGAAATCTCCATCTGAACTGGGGCAAGAAGCCTCCTGGCCAGAACTTGGGGGAGGGCATGAATCCAGTGTGCAGGCTCCACAGGCTGGGGAAGAACCACTCCTTTTTATTGCCTCGCAGCTGAGAGGCAGGTAGTCTGGAGCAAGTTCTCAAGCCTGGGTCACCCAGTGAGACCAGCCCTTTGGTTTGCCTGGGAGCTGGGTAAGGCCTGTGACTGCCAGCTTTCCCCTACTTCCCTGACAACCTGCATGACTCGGCAGAGGCAGCCATAATCCTCCTAGGTACACAACTCCAGTGACCTGGGAACCTCACCCCCATCCCCGACAGCAGCCACAGCAAGACCCGCCCAAGGAGAGTCTGATCTCAGACACGCCTAGTCCTGCCCCACCTGATGGCCCTTCCCTACCCACCCTGGTTGTGAAGACAAAGGGCATATGCTCTTGGGAATTCTAGGGCCCTGCCCACTGCTGGTTCCTCTCCATGATACTGCAGCTGATGCTCTCTGGAAAGCGCTACCTCCCAGCAGGAGGCCAACCAGCACAAAAATAGAGCATTAAACCACCAAAGCCAAGAACCCTCGCAGAGTCCATTGTACCCTCCTGCTGCCTCCACTGGAACAGGCCTGGTGTCCATGGCTGACAGACCCATAGATGGTTCACATCACAGGACTCTGTGCAGACAACCCTCCAGTGCTAGCGTGGAGCCGGGTAGACTTGCTAGGTGGCTAGACCCAGAAGACAGACAACAATCACTGCAGTTTGGTTCACAGGAAGCCACATGCATGGGAAAAGGGGGACAGTACTACATCAAGGGAACACCCAGTGTGACAAAAGAATCTGAACAACAGCCTTCAGCCCAGACCTTCCCTCTGACACAGCCTACCCAAATGAGAAGGAACCAGAAAGCCCACTCTGGTAATATGACAAAACAAGGCTCTTTAACCCTCCTCAGTCCCCCCCTCCAATCACACTAGTTACCAGCAACGGATCTAAACCAGGAAGAAATTCCTGATTTACCTGAAAAAGAATTCAGGAGGTAGTTATTAAGCTAATGAGGGAGGCACCAGAGAAAGGTAAAGCCCAATGCAAGAAAATCCAAAAAACAATACAAGAAGTAAAGGGAGAAATATTCAAGGAAATAAATAGCTTAAAGAAAAAACAGTAAAAACTTCAGGAAACACTGGACACACTTTAGAAATGCAAAATGCCCTGGAAAATCTCAGCAATAGAATTGAACACGCAGAAGAAAGAAATGCAGAGCCTGAAGACAAGGTCTTCAATGTAACCCAAGCCAACAAAGACAAAGAAAAAAAAGTAAGAAAATATGAACAAAGCCTCCATGAAGTCTGGGATTATGTTAAACAACAAGCCTAAGAATAATCGGTGTTCCTGAGGAAGAAGACAAATCTAAAAGTTTGCAAAACACATTTGGGGGACTAATCAAAGGAAACTTCCCTGGCCTTGCTAGAAACCTAGACATCCAAACACAAGAAACGCAAAAAACACCTGAAAGCTCATTGCAAAAATCTCATCCCCTAAGCACATTGTCATCAGGTTATCCAAAGTTAAGATGATGGAAAGAATCTTAAGAGCTTTAAGGTAACTTATAGAAGAAAACCTATAGATTAACAGCAGATTTCTCAGCAGAAACCCTACAAGCTAGAAGGGATTGGGGCCCTACCTTCAGCCTCCTCAAACAAAACAATTATCAGCCAAGAATTTTGTATCCGGAGAAACTAAGCATCATATGTGAAGGAAAGATAGTCTTTTTCAGACAAACATGCTGGGAGAATTCGCCACTACCAAGCCACCATTACAAGAACTGCTAAAAGGAATTCTAAATCTTGAAACAAATCTTGTAAACACATCAAAACAGAATCTCTTTGAAGCATAAATCACACAGGCCCTATAAAACAAAAATACAAGTTAAAAAGGAAAAACAACAACAAAAACCAAACAACAGATAGCAGGATGAATGCAATGGTACCTCACATCTCAATACTGACAGTGAATGGAAATGACCTAAATGTTCCACTTTAAAGATGCAGAACAGCAGAATGGATAAGAACTCACCAACCAACTATCTGCTGCCTTCAGGAGACTCACCTAACACATAAAGACTCACATAAACTCAAAGGGGTGGAAAAAGGCATTTCATGCAAATGGACACCAAAAGTGAGCAGGTGTAGCTATTCTTATGTCAGACAAAACAAACTTTAAAGCAACAGCATTTAAAAGAGACAAAGAGGGACATTATATAATGGTAAAAGGCCTTGTCCAGCAGGCAAATATCACTGTCTTAAACATGTATATACCTAACACTGGTGTCCCCAAATTTATAAAACAATACTAATAGACCTAAGAAATGAGATAGACAGCAACACAATAATAGTGGGGAACTTCAATACTCCACTGACAGAACTAGACAGGTCATCAAGACAGAAAGTCAACAAAGAAACAATGACTTTAAACTATGCTTTGGAACAAATGGGCTTAATAGATATATACAGAGCATTTCATCCAACAACCACAGAATGCACATTCTATTCAACAGCACATGGAACTTTCTCCAAGATAGACCATATGATAATCCATAAAATGAGCTTCAATAAATTTAAGAAAATTGACATTATATCAAGCACTCTCTCAGACCATAGTGGAGTAAAACTGGAAATCAACTCCAAAAGGAACCTTCAAAACCATACAAATACATGGAAATTAAATAACCTGCTCCTGAATGAGCATTGGGTCAAAAATGAAATTAAGATGGAAATTAGAAAAGTATTCAAACTAAAAAACAATAATGACACAGCCTATCAAAACCTCTGGGATACAGCAAAGGCAGTGCTAAGGGGAAAATTCATAGCCCGAAATGCCTACATCAAAAAGACTGAAAGAGCACAAGCTGACAATCCAAGGTCACACCTCAAGGAACTAGAGAAACGAGAAAAACCAAACCCAAACCCAGCAGAAGAAAGAAAATAACCAAGATCAGAGCAGAACTAAATGAAATTGAAACAAACAAAAATACAAAAGATAAATGGAACAAAAAGCTGGTTCTTTGAAAAGATAAAGGAAATTGATAGACCATGAGCAACATTAACCAAGGAAAGAAAGAAAATCCAAATAACCTTATTAAGAAATGAAATAGGAGATATTACAGCTGACACCATTGAAATGCAAAAGATCATTCAAGGCTACTATGAACACCTTTATGCACATAAACTAGAAAACTTAGAGGAGATGGATAAATTCCTGAAAAAATACAATCCTCCAAGATTCAATCATGGAGAATTAGATACCTTGAACAGATCAATAACAAGCAGCAAGATTGAAATGGTAATAATAATAATAATAATAAACCTACCAACCAAAAAACGTCCAGGACCAGATGGATTCACAGCAGAATTCTACCAGACATTCAAAGAATTGGTACCACTCCTTTTGACACTATTCCACAAGATAGAGAAAGAGGGAGCCCTCTCTAAATCATTCTATGAAGCCAGCATCACCATAATACAAAAACCAGGAAAGGACATAACCAAAAAAAACCCAAAACTACAGACCAATATCCCTGATGAACATAGATGCTAAAATCCTTAACAAAATACTAACTAACTGAATCCAACAACGTATCAAAAAGATGATCCACCATGATCAAGTGGTTTCATACCAGGGATGCAGGTATGGTCTAACATAAGCAAGTCAATAAATGTGATGCACCAGATAAACAGAATTAAAAACAAAAATCATAGCTGCGCATGGTGGCTCACGCCTGTAATCCCAACACTTTGCAAGGCCGAGGCGGGTGGATTACCTGAGGTGAGGAGTTCAAGACCAGCCTGGTTAACATGGTGACACCCCGTTTCTACTAAAAATACAAAAAATTAACTGGGCGTGGTTGCACGTGCCTGTGATCCCAGCTACTCAGGAGGCTGAGGCAGGAGAATTGCTTGAACCTAGGAGGCAGAGGTTGCAGTGAGCCAAGATCGCGCCATTGCACTCCAACTTGGGCAACAAGAGTGAAACTCCATCTCAAGAAAAAGAAAAAAGAAAGAGAATTCACAGACAACACAAACAAATGGAAACACAACCCCTGCTCATGGGTGGGTAGAACCAATATTGTGAAAATGGCCATACTACCAAAGCAATCTACAAATTCAATGCAATCCCCATCAAAATGCCACCATTATTCTTCACAGAATTAGAAAAAACAATTCTAACATTCATATGGAACCTAAAAAGACCCCGCAAGCCAAAGCAAGACTAACCAAAAGGAACAAATCTGGAGGCATCACACTACCTGATTTTAAAATATATAAAGCCATCGTCACCAAAACAATGTGGTACTGGTATAAAAATAGGCACATAGACCAATGGAAGAGAATAGAGAACCCAGAAATAAACCCAAATACTTACAGTCAACTGATCTTCAAGAAAGCAAAAAAAAAAAGAAACATGAAGTGAGAAAAGGACACACTCTTCAACAAATGGTGCTGGGATGATTGGCTAGCCATATGTAGGAGAATGAAACTGGAGCCTCATCTTTCACCTTACATAAAAATCAACTCAAGATGGATTAAGGACTTAAATTTAAGACCCGAAACTATAAAAATTCTAGAAGATAACATTGGAAAAATCCTTATAGACATTAGCTTAGGCAAAGATTTCATGACCCAGAACCCAAAAGCAAATGCAATAAACACAAAAGTCAATAGTTGGGACTTAATTAAACTAAAGAGCTTTTGCACAGCAAAAGGAATAGTCAGCAGTGTAAACAGACACGCCATGGAGTGGGAGAAAGTCTTCACAATCTGTACATCTGATAAAGGACTAATATCCAGAATCTACAACAAACTCACACAAATCAGTAAGAAAAAAACAGACAATCCCATCAAAAAGTAGGCCACGGACATGAATAGACAATTCTCAAGAGAAGACATGCAAATGGCTGACAAACATGAAAAATGGTCAGCATCACTGATGATCAGGGAAATGCAAATCAAAACTAAAATGTGACATCACTTCACTCCTGCAAGAATGGCCATCACCAAAAAACCAAAAACCAGTTGGTGTGGATGCAGTGATCAGGGAACACTTCTACACTGCTGGTGGGAACGTAAACTAGTACAACCATTATGGAAAACAGTGTGGAGATTCCTTAAAGACCTGAAAGTAGAACTATCATTTGATCCAGCAATCCCACTACAGGGTATCTACCCAGAGGAAAACAAGTCATTACACAAGAAAGATACTTGCACACGCATGTTTACAGCAGCACAATTGCAGAATTGTAAAACCAACCCAAATGCCCACCAATCACAATGGACTACTACTCAGCCATGAAAAGGAATGCACTAACAGCATTTGCAGGCTGGGCGTGGTGGCTCACATCTGTAATACCAGCACTTTGGGAGGCCAAGGCGGGTGGATCACAAGGTCAGGAGTTTGAGACCAGCCTGATCAATATGGTGAAACTCCTTCTCTACTAAAAATAAAAAAATTAGCCGGGCATAGTGGCGGGCCCCTGTAATCCCACCTACTCAGGAGGCTGAGGCAGGAGAATTGCTTGAACCTGGGAGGCAGAGGTCGCTGAGTGAGCTGAGATCATGCCATTGCACTCCAGCCTGGGTGATAGAGCAAGACTCAGTCTCAAATCAAACAAACAAATAAAAAAAAAAAAAAACAGCATTTGCAGTGATCCGGATGAGACTGGAAACTATTATTAAGGGAAGTAACTTGGGAATGGAAAACCCAACATCATATGTTTTCATTGATATGTGGGAGCTAAGCTACAAGGACACAAAGGCATAAGAAGGATACAGTGGACCTTGGAGACATAGGGGGGAAATTGGGAGGGGGGCGAGGGATAAAAGACAACAGATATGGGGCAGTGTACACTGCTCAGGTGATGGATGCACCAAATCTCACACATCACCACTACAGAACTTACTCATGTAACCAAACACCACCTGTGCCCCAATAACTTATGGAAAAATAAAATAAATAAATAAATAAAAAATTAACATCAAAAAAAGAAAGAAAGAAGAAATACAGACAAAAATAAATAAATTAGGCAACTCCCTAACCATTTTTACTCTTGAAAAAGAATTACGTTGCGTGTGAGGGAATTTTCTTTTCTTTTCTTTTCTTGTTTTGTTAAGAGACAAGGTCTCGGTCTGTCACCTAGGCTGGTGTGCAGTGACACCATCATAGCTCACTGCAGCCTCGAACTCCCAGGATCAAGCAATCCTCCCACCTAGGCTTCGCAAATCACTGGGATTATATCCGTACCTGGCCTGTGAAGGGAATTACCTAAATGAGTTTGAAAGTTTAAGTCATGTCATATAAACAGGTGATTTCAGTCTCTTAGGCTTGCCAGGAAGCTCTTAATACAAGTTTGCTAAGTAAATTCCTGTGAAACTATGGCCTGTCAGCTATCCAAAACATACTTTGTAATTTCTCTGAACTCATTTCATTAATTCTCAAAATGATCATAGAAGATCTATTGTCATTTTCTTAAACAAAGTATAAAATGCTTATTGAATAAACAATCAATATGTGATGTGGACAAGTGAACATTCATGCTTTGTTGGTGGGAATGTAAAATTGAGGCTACCTTCCTGGCAATGTGGCAATCCACAAGAGTTCCAGAAATTTTATATCCCCTTATCCTTCTAAAACTCTTTCCCAAGGACATATCAGAGATAAGGACAAAGATTTTTGTTCAACAATATTTGCTGTTATGACATTTATAAAAATGAAAACTCAGAACCATCCCAAAACTCTAATAACAGAGACTTTGTGAAATACATTTTAGTTCATTCACTTGATGCAATGTCGTATAGCTGCTAAATGTTCACAACATAATATTATTTTTAAAATGAGGTACACAAAATTATATTTACAGTGTGATCCCACTTTTTTTGTTAAATATTCATATGTAACACACAGATACACTCACAAGGACTCGTACAAGACTATTATGAGTAATTATCTTTGGGTGATGGATTATGGATGATTTTAATTTTTTTATTCTTTGTAGTTTTTAAATTCTCTACAATAAATAGATATTACTTCTAAAATAAGTGATACTTATTAAAAAGCGAAAATGAAAATATTTAAAAGTCAACCATCCAATACCATTCCATTTTCATTGCTTAGGTAGATTTAAAAGAATGTAATCATGAAATGACCTTAGCTAAAATTTCAGAGACTTTTAATCAAGGGTATTTCTGAAATAGTCCATTGATTCATAGAAAGCGTGGTCGATGGGTTTCATTAGTGCCTTTCTTTTCTTTTCTTTTCTTTTCTTTTTTAGACAGAGTTTTGCTCTTGTCGCCTCGCCCAGGCTGGAGTGCAGTGGCACAATCTTGGCTCACTGCAACCTCCGCCTTCTGGGTTCAAGTGATTGTTCTGCCTCAGGCTCCCCAGTAGCTGATAGTACAGGTGCATGGCACCACGCTTGGCTAATTTTTAGTAGAGACGGGGTTTTACCATGTTGGCCAGGCTGGTCATGAACCATTAGTGCCTTTCAATCACGTAAGTTATTTGGCTCATGACACTGTCTTGATTAACCCAACAGAAAAAAAATCTTATTTGGTCCAATACACTAATTACCACTAATCTCATTGGTGACAAGAAGCTCCTGATAAGGATGGGCTGAAGAGGTGAAAATGAGGGCAAGTTTTGGGATTTAACTTCACTGAAACCATTTTCTTTGAAGGACTGGATATCTGATCTGATGTCATTTACTTCAGATCTTTGAACAAATCATTACACAGGCATGTTTGGGGAGGAAGGAGTTAAGTCTAAAAAGAGTGCTTGATTTAGGATTTGTTTTCGAATCACTTATCTATTGGGTTGCTGACAGCAATAAACATTTCCTAAATACCTAAAGGAATGAAAGTGGAGTGTCACCCAGGGAGAAGACGGCAGATGGAACTTGGTTATTTTTTTATATTCATTTGGCTGAATGTTAGAGTAAAAAAAAAAAAAACCCTAAAACAAAACAGATAAAAGTGACCTTTTCAATTTGTCATGCACCTGCTGCTGGTGTGTGGTCCAACACGGTGTATGGAAGATATTTAGTTTGTAAAATAAAGTTCAAAAAGGCAAAGACATCATCAACTTAGGCCAAACATGCAATAACTCCTGCAAATGGATTGTCAGCAGGCATTGACATACATTCCCTATTGTGGCCAGGATGAGGTGGAGTTATTCTCAAGGTTAAGTAAAGGTCATCTCTCTCTGCCATACTGCCACTCAGCAGTGATGGAAAAGCAAAGCCTGAAGTTGGGTGCCGGGAAATTTCACTTGGGAGACGGATGGCCTGGTCTGTCCGTGCACTCAGGTCATCTCGGTTAGTTTTCCCATAATTGTACTAGATCAAGTGGTCAAGTGAAATGCCAGATTCATCACTGATAGAATCTCTGTCCTGGGTTGACACTCCTTTAATTTGTGTGCCTTTGTGGCCAGAGGCCATTATTTCTAGCTGCCTCTTTGTCCTGTAGCAGTTCATCTATCTTTCACACACACCAAATTTAATCTTCACGTTACACGATGTTGGAGAATTTGGGCTGGAGTTGTTATCAAATGAGTTTCATAAACTTTAGTAGCCCCAGGGAAAAAGAAATCTTAAAAGACTTGCCAAAATTTGAAAAGAGTAAACAATGGTGGCTTTCTAGTAATTTAAGGTTGTTACAGGATCTCCATATGGATAATTCAAAATATCTGGGTCAATGATTTGACTCCTTACCATGTGAAAAAAAAGTTTACACTTCTCTTATTGTACTTACAATTTAATTATAACACATCTGATGATTTCTGATAGGAATGTCTAAATTTTTTTTCTTCTTCACTCAGCAACCCCATATATATGTAGCTGCCCTGTGTCAGGCACGGGGACCCAAGATGAATCAATCAAGTCCCTGTGAAGACAAATGAAACAGCCGAACCAGCCTTTGGACAAGGGTGTTAAACGTAGGGTACATTCAGAGAGAAATGGAAGCCCATCTGGGGTGTAGTTGGGGCCAGCAAACATGCAGGGAGCAGCAGTGAGACCACGGGCCAAGCTCTGAATTCCAGGAGTTTCACCCACTCCATCTGATTCAGCCCTGGGGATAATGGTCACAATTAACCTTGGGGATAATAGATCACCATCTAACAGGTGAGGAAACAGAGGATTAGGGGGTCATATAGTTTGGCTCTGTGTCCCCACCCAAATCTCATCTTATAGCTCCCATAATTCCCACATGTGGGAGAGACCAGGGGAGATAACTGAATCATGGAGGTGGGAGATTATAAAGTCGCATAACATCTAATGGTTTTAAAAAAGGGAGTTTCCCTGCGCGAGCTCTCTCTCTCTTTGCCTGCTGCCATCCATGTAAGACCTGACTTGCTCCTCCTTGCTTTCTGAAATGATTATGAGGCTTTCCCAGCCACCTGGAACTGTAATTCCACTAAACCCCTTTTCCTGTATAAATTACCCAGTCTCAGGTATGTCTTTATCAGCAGCATGAAAAGTGACTATTAGAGGGAGTAAACATTCCCATGGCCTCACACAGAAAGAAGGAAGAGATGGGAGCACTTGAGACCCAGCATCCAGATCTCTTCGGCTCTAAAACTCAGGCTCCCAAGCATGCACATTCTGTGCTCCAAGAAGAGGGACAAATCAGAAAGGGTCCTTGTGACTTGAGTTGGTCCAGCTGAGCTGGGGTGATGGGAAACAGCTGGGGTCAGGGAGATACATGAAGGTCCCAGTTGCCCAGTTGACCAGGACAGAAAATGCTGAACTGTGAAACTATTTGCAGATTTTTCTTGGGTTTTTTCATTATGGAAGGGACTTTTCTGCACATCTGTTCACTTTTCTGTCTGTGCTAGTGCTAGCAGCTCAGCGGCCCCATTTTTCGGGTGAACATTGCAGGTATGGTATAAAACCCATTCCATTTCCCCCACTGACTTTGCACAGGCCATATGGTTTCTTTTGTCTCAGAGTCTTCACATGGCTGTTGTGAAGAGAGTTGGAAGAGAAGTTCACATTCCAAACTTCAGAGACAAGGCAGCCAAATTATGCCAAGGCTTCTGTCCCTCCATCCATTTGTTCGTCCATCCATTAGAGCCAGGGCAAGCAGCACAGGGCTCTGGGGGGACAGGCCCCAAGATTCGCTTTACTTCCCTCCACTCCACCCTCTCTGCCTGGGTTACTCATTCATTGAGCAGGTATTTATCGAGGGCCCTCCTGCGTATCAGGCACTGAGCTAGGCCTTAGGGATGAGGTGACAAAACAGGCAGGGTCCCTGGCATGGTATGGCTTGCACAAAGGGGTACATGGGAAATGACAATTGTGAGCGCTGTTGTGTGAGGATGGGCCTGAGGAAGGAAGCTCGGGTGTGAACGGAGAGGGAAAGGGGTGGAGGAGGAGGATGGGCATTGGAGGCAGAAGAAACAGGCCCTGAGTGGGAGGGGCAGGGCCTTCTGACGACCCAAAAGGAGCCAGGTATGGCAGGTCCTGGCCTGCAGCCCTGTATAAGACGCCCAGACACGCCTCCTCTCTTTGCGGTGCTTAGACAAGAGGCTTGTTGTAGTCATACTGCTGAGGACAATTACAGGGCCTGACATGCGTAGATACAGAACCCAGGTGCATTTCTGAGTATCACAGATGACAGAGAGCGAAGTGATGAGGCACAGCCACGCATCACTGAATAACGGGGACAGGGTCTGAGAAATGTGTCATCAGGAGATTTTGTCAGTGTGTGAACATCACAGAGTGACCTACACAAACCTAGATGTCACAGTCTACTACACACCTCAGCTGCATGGCACAGCCTCAAGCTCTGAGGCTACGAACCTGTACGGCATGTTACGGCATGAATGCTGCAGGCAGTGGTGGCACAACGGTGTCTGTGTATCTAAACAAATCTAAAGATAGAAAAGATACAGTAGGGGCATGGTGGCTCACGCCTATAATCCCAGCACTTGCAGAGGCAGAGGCATGCGAATCCTTAAACTTGGGAGTTTAAGAATAACTTAAGTTGGCCACTTAAGAATAGCCTGGGTAACACAACAAAACCTCGTCTTTACTAAAAATAAAAAAACAAAAAACTAGCTAGGCTTGGTGGCACACACCTATAGTCCGGCTACTCGGGAAGCTGAGACAGGAGGATTGCTTGAGCCCAGGAAGTCGAAGCTGCAGTAAGCCATGATGGCACCACTGCACTCATGCTGAGGTGACAGAGCAAGACCCTGTCTCAAATTACTCAGTCTTAGGTAGTTCTTTATAGCAATGTGAGAACACATCCTTAGAGGAGAGAGGCCATGGGAGGTTTGAAATATTCTGAAGGGGAGCACCCACAGGACCCTGAGGCAGGCAATGGCAAGACGCAGCCACAAGCCAAAGAATGCAGCGTGAGGCTGGACAAGGCCAGGCAGCATCCCCCTCCCACCTCTGGAGGGAGCTTGGCCCTGCTGAGGCCTTGATGGCTGTGAAGTTCATCTTAGTCTTGTGGCCTCCAGGACTGTGAAAGAATCCATTTCTATTGTTTTAAGCCATTCGGTTTGAGGGGATTGGTTACTGCAGCCCCAGGAAACTAACACAATGATGGACAGGAATGAATGGAGACGAAGCAGTTTCCAGGGTGGTGACCACTGGCAGGAAAAGTGTAGGGTATAGTAATCATGACCATTACTCAAGAGCTGACTGTGGCCCAAGCACTTTTTTTTTTTTTTTTTTTTGAGACAGAGTCTTGCTCTACGGCCAGGCTGGAGTACAGTTCCACGATCTCGGCTCACTGCAACCTCCACCTCCTGGGTTCGAGCAATTCTTCTGCCTCAGCCTCCTGAGTAGCCAGGACTACAGGCACACACCACCATGACTGGCTAATTTTTTTGTATTTTAGTAGGGACAGGGTTTCACCATGTTGGCCAGAATGGTCTCAATCTCCTGACCTCAGGATCCGCCCACCTCAGCCTCCCAAAGTGCTAGGATTACAGACGTGAGCCACGGCATCTGGTCTCAAGCATGGTTTTAAGCATTTTATACGCTTCCTGTTTCCCAGTAGTCTATACAATAAGTGTTTTACAGTTGAAAAAACCAAGGCGCAGAGAGGTAATGCAACCTGCCCAAGGTCACGCTGGCAGGAAGTAGTGTAGCTGGGACTTGTACTCAGTTCTGATGGATTCTCAAAGCCCACACTCTTTTTACTTTGCTCCTTGGAGGTTGGCCACTTAAGTGCATATTTATTCATTATTTGAATAAAAATACTGAGCTTTGTTAGTATTCCAATTTGCAAGTTAAAACTACATACTATTTCTTTATTTACTTTCTTGGCAAAAGTGGGACAAGCTACCTTCTGGCATCTTGGTCACTTTTTGCTGCTCTATTCTGGGCCACCACATGCCTCATTAAAAATGGGTAACTATTGGCCAGGCGCGGTGGCTCACGCCTGTAATCCCAGCACTTTGGGAGGCCGAGGCGGGTGGATCACGAGGTCAAGAGATCGAGACCATCCTGGTCAACGTGGTGAAACCCCGTCTCTACTAAAAATACAAAAATTAGCTGGGCGTGGTGGCGTGCGCCTGTAGTCCCAGCTACTCAGGAGGCTGAGGCAGGAGAATTGCTT
>PVKV010000258.1:0-11841 GCA_004027835.1 Alouatta palliata | reverse complement strand
TAAAAAAAATAAAATAAAATAAATAAATAAATAAAAAAATGGGTAACTATTTCAAAGGCAGATGGGGAGAACAGAGATGCCAGAAGCCTCTGCCACAGGGCGTGTGCCCAGCCCCAGCAGTGATGCCTGTGGGTCCTGAGACTGGGACAGGTGGACAGAGGGCCAAGACAGTTGGTGTGCAGCACCCACGGAGGAGGGCCTTGAATAGGGGGTGGGCTGGGACACGGCCCTCTGGACACAGAGATCCAAGCCCTGTGAGTCTTTGGCATTTTGTGAGGGAGGGGAGGGAGGAGGTGGAACCATGGACCTCGAAAAGGCACAATGGCAGTGACAGCAAATATTACGGATTAAAAACCAGTATGCTTTTCCATTTTCTTGGGTAGAATAAGCATAAGTAACCCAAAGGAGAGTCAGGAAGTCCCACGATAAATGATTCTGAAATGTTTGTTAATAATGGACCGTGGCAAATCAAAGCATATTTAAGATTAGGAAAAATGGAATACCATGACATTTTGTATACTGCAAATTTGAGGAACAACACATAAGGGTACATGGGTAATTCCCAATGCTGGTGCATTACAGGGAGTAAACTGATAGAATCCTTTTGGAGATCAGTCTGGCATTTTATATTAAGAATCTTAGTCCGTTTTGCATTAGTATTATTTGTATTAGTCCATTCTCACACTGCTATAAAGATACTACCTGAGACTGGGTAATTTACAAACAATAGAGGTTTTATTGACTCACACTTCCACATGGCTGGGGAGGCCTCAGGAAACACAATCATGGCAGAAGGCAAGGGGGAAGCAAGGTGCATCTTACATAGCAGCAGGAGAGAGAGAGAGTACAGGGGAAACTGCCACTTTTAAACCATCAGATCTCGTGAGGACTCCCTCACTATCACGAGAACAGCATGGGGGAAACCTCCATGATCCGGTCACCTCCCACCAGGTCCTTTCCTCAACACGTGGGGATTACAATTTGAGATAAAATTTGGGTGGGGACATAGAGCGGAACAATATCATCGTTCAAACTCTTTGACTCTATAGTAATTCCAGTACAAGAAGCCTAGCCCAAGGACACAATTTCATAAAGTTTATCCACAAAGGTGTTTGTTGTACTCGTTGTTTAAAATAGGTAAAAACAGGGGACAACCCAAGTGGCTAGTGTGTGGGAGCCATTGTCTTTTGCATGCTTTTGCCTCAGCAATTGCAACGTTTCTGCCTTCTTGGGGTAGCAGTAGGGAAGCCACTTCTGCCACTCTGTCTTCCCCATATTCTTGTGTAAAGGGGTGCACCCTGGGAAGAGCTGTGACTTACCCGATGGGTGAAAATGAGCCAAGAGTGATTGCATGGAGCTGTCTGCTGTCCACCTGGCCCTCCCATCTCCTGAGCATGCAGCTGGTCTGGCCATGTCTCTAGGTCTGCAGGCCCAGTCCTCCTCGCATCAGTCCCCAAGTCTAGATTTAGAAAAGAAAGCATGATTTTGGCTTCAGGCTTATGCAGCACTTGAAAATCTGGCTCTATCAGTAATAAGGTGGATGCTGTATTTTAATTCTTATCAGGTGCATTAAGTCCTTCACAGAATGGTGGTGAGGAGCAAGTGATTGAACTTTCCCTAGGATGTGCCCACCCACGGTGCATTCACTGAGAACAGTCAAGAGGTTGCCATAGAAACCAAAGCATCACAGGGAGAGATGGGTCTCTTGGGGCAGCTGCAGCAGCTGACGCAGGCTGACTCACAACTGCTTCTAATATGCCAGGCTTTGTGTAAACAGGTTTTATGACACAAGTGGGCTGATTACAGTGTGATTGGAGTGTGACATCTGAGTCACTGTGAGGCTCTAGCTGGCTTCTTCCAGCCCTTGTCATGGGGTCCCCTGTGACCGTAACCTGTTCAAGCAGAGCTTGGGCATGCTGGATTTGTAGTAAAAGCCTTAGGCAGGTATTGAATTATTGGATAATAATTTACCCTGCATTACGTGAACATATAAAACTCAGTCCACAAATGCATTTGGTTCAGTAATTACACTTTCTATAACGCCATCATTTCTGACTCTGACTCCTTTGGTCCTTGAGATTTCCATTGGATTTCTGGCCTCTGGGACTTAAGTGGTGACGAGGCACAGAGAGAACACCTGGTCCTCAGTCATAGGTCCAGGTAGGTGATCACTGAAACATCCACTGTGCTTGTCCATGTGGCCTGTTCAGATTTGGTGGCTATGTCAAAGTACAGTTCTTTGAAAACTAAACTCTGTTAAGCCACTGAAATTTTAGGGTTATTTATTTTAGCATGGAATGACAAACTCTCCTGACTCGAAAAGTTGGGATAAGTACATTGCCTCCAGCCCCAAGGTAGTAAATAGTGCCACCATTAACCTAATTGTGTCTGAGTGACTGAGACCCATGAAAACTGCCACAGCATGACCTGTACCCCAGCAAGATGAATCAAGAATTTCTCTTTTCCTCTTCCTTTTTCTGTCTTCCTTTCCCACGTTCCATCAAGTCTGTTCTAGTTACTGGCTGGTGGGTCTGTACCATATAATGTACTGGGTTTCAGCACTTTTGCTGTAGAAGTTGATTTATTTGGGTTTTCAAAGTTCTATGGGCATGAGACTGTATGATATTTCTGTGTATCCTAAGGAATCTTTAAAAAAGTGGAAGATGCAAGAAATTTTGGGTTGGGTCTATTGGCTTAAGGAATGACTCCCATTCTTATGAGAGCCTAGACAGCAGCTTCTTGAGGAAACCCAGGCATCTGATTGAGATCCTTTTAACTACTACAGGGCAGGTCAAGAAATAAGGGAGAGCAGAACTTTGGATTTAAATTCTGTTGGCTTTTCATTGGGTAATTTCATACCTGGGCTTTTATTTCTCCCTGGGAGTTGAATCACTGGAGGAGGTTTTGTTAGTATTTGGAAAATTTTTGCATTATTGACACTTTTTATTTGGAGAATTTTACGCTATTATTTGGGCTCACTGCAAAACAATATATTTCAAATCTTTTTATTAAATTAAGACATGCATTATACATCATGGCAGAAGCACAATTTTTACAAAACAAAAACGTCTCATAGCCTGGGCAATATAGGGAGACCCTGTTACTACAGAAAAAAAAATTAAAAAATTAGCCAAGCATAGCGGTGCATGCCTGTAGTCATAGCTACCTGGGAGGCTGAGGTGGGAGGATCACTTGAGCCTGGGAGTTCAAGGCTGCAGTGTGCCATGATGGCACCACTGCATTCCAGCTTGGACAACAGGGTGAGACTCTGTCTCAAAAAAAACCAAAAATAAGGCCAGACGCAGTGGCCCATGCCTGCAATCCCAGCACTTTGGGAAGCCGAGGCGGGTGGATCACGAGGTCAGGCGTTTGAGATCAGCTTGGCCAAGATGGTGAAACCCCATCTCTACTAAAAACACAAAAAATTAGCCAGGCATGGTGGCACACACCTGTAGTCCCACCTGCTCCGGAGGCTGAGGCAGAAGAATCGCCTGAACCCAGGAGGTGGAGGTTGCAGTGAGCCAAGATTGCACCACTGCATTCCAGCCTGGAAAAACAACAACAACAACAAAAAAAACCAAAAAACATTTCAGCTGGAGTTCTGAAAGCAGAGACTGGGAAAAAGGCTTGTGTGCAGGCAGTTTACTGGGAAAGTGACCACAGAGAGCAGGGCCAAGTAGCAGAGAGTGCAAAACACAGCAGACAGACAAGCACATGGGGAGTCCACCCCATCATGGCAATCGTGGCTCAATCCCACAAGACCTTCTGAGGAGCTCATAGAATGCAGCACAGAACTGTCTTCTTAAGGCTGAAAGGAAGACGTGTATATCCACTGACACTTGTTCCAGGTTGGGCTCCCGGCTGGTCCTATGGGTGTTAAGCCCTCTCCTTCCAGAGTGTACTATAAGGGGCACCTACGTGGATTTGGTTAAACCTGCTTGAACTGTGCGGCATCAGTGGCTACAGTAAGAGGTGAACAGAGAGGTCTGAAGTGCTTGCAGGAGATGTTCAGTCAAAATATTTACCAAGTGCAATGCGCTGACATATTCTACTCTAGTTCATCAAACACACACATGCTAGTGGAGGCCCATTAACTAGTGGTTCCTAAGGTCCGGGGTCCCAAGACCATATTTCAAGGGGCCTATGAGGTCAAAATTATTTTCATAATACTGCTAAGATAGTTTTGTCTTTTTCATCCTCATTCTCTCATGAGAATGTTTTTTTCTCCCTTTTTATTGAGGTGTAACTTGCATCAGAACCAGAAATCTTAATAACTTAATGGTTTTTTAAAACATGTATTATATCATGTAACCATAACCTCTACCCAGATCAAGTAGTGTATTTTCAAGTAGTGTATTTTCAATTCACCAGCAGGCTCCCTCATGCCTCTCCTAGTTAACACTCTTCTCCAAAGGTAACCATTATTCTCATATTTGCCTCCATAGATTAGCTTTTCCTGATTCTGAACTTCAAATAAAGGGAACCATACAGTATTTATTCTTTTATGTCTGGCTTTTTTTGCCCAACGTTATGTCCATATTAATTCGCATTATTAGGTACAGAAGTAACGCATTCTTGCTTGCATGGCTGTACAGTGTTCTACTACAGAAACAGACTGTGATTTATTTATTTACCCTTCTATACTTGATGGAGTTGGCTGGTTCCCTTATACTGCCTTTTTTTTTTTTTTTAATCTCCTACATACTTGAAAATCCATCCACTTCTAATTCCATTGCTGTCACTGAAATTTGGATTTCTGAAATAGCTGTCCATCGTCCACCCACCATTGTAGTATTGTATAGTTATGTGCGTGGCTTTGCATCCAAACAGCTTGGTTGGCATCGTGTTTATTCTCTGTGTATTTTCATATCTTCATTTTTAAACGGGGATTCTAATAGTACATTTTTTTTTTTGAGACGGAGTCCCACTCTGTTGCCTAGGCTGGAGTGCAGTGGTACAATCTCAGCTCACTGCAACCTCTGCCTCCTGGGTTTAAGCGATTCTCTTGCCTCAGCTTCCTGAGCAGCTGGGATTACAAGCGTGCACCATGCTTGGCTAATTTTTGTAGTTTTAGTAGAGATGGGGTTTCACCATGTCGGCCAGGCTACTCTCGAACTCCTGACCTCAGGTGATCCACCTGCCTTGGCAGTGCAGGCACGGGTCACCATTCCAGCCCCCTTACATTGCTCTTAAGTGTGGTGACATGCTCTTACCATAAAATAACAGGAACTGGGACAAACTAGGGACCAGGGAAAGCAGATTCACATTATTCATCTCATGCTTACTGGGCAAGGATATAGTTATTGAAAGGAAGTCCTAGTGTTCTCACTTACTTAAAATAATTAGTTTTCTTCTTTTGCAGAGGTATAAATTTGCACGTTAAAATATGTGACTCAGGCCAGGCTTGGTGGTTCACACCTGTAATCCCAGCACTTTGGGAGGCCAAGGCAGGCCGATCATTTGAGGTCAGGAGTTCAAGACCAGCCTGGCCAATATGGTGAAACTCCATCTGTACTAAAAATACAAAAATTAACCAGGCATGGTGGTGGGTGCCTGTGATCCCAGGTACTCGGGAGGCTGAGGCAGGAGAATAGCTCGAATCCGGGAGGTGGAGGTTGCAGTGAGCCAAGATGGTGCCAATGCACTCCAGCCTTGGTGACAGAGTGAGACTCTTGTCTCAAAAATAAAAATAAAGATAAATAAAATAATATATGTGACTCCACTTGCGTGTGTAAATACATGTATGTGATTATACCTCAAAGAAAAAGTCAAGCCAGGCAGTGCAGAAATTTAGGGTGTCAAAAGTTGGAGGCGGGCTGGATGCAGTGGCTCATGCCTGTAATCCCAACACTCTGGGAGGCCACAGTGGGCGGATCATGAGGTCATGAGTTCGAGACCAGCCTGACCAACATGGTGAAACCCCATCTCTACTAAAAATACAAAAATCAGCCAGGCATGGTGGTGCCTGCCGATAATCCCAGCTACTCAGGAAGCTAAGGCAGGAGAATCTCTTGAATCCGGGAGGCGGAGGCTGCAGTGAGCTGAGATCATGCCTCTGCACTCCATCCTGGGTGACAGAGCAAGACTCTGTTTCAAAAAAAAAAAAAAAGAAAAAAAAAGTTGGAGGGGGTTTGGCACAGTGGCTTACGCCTGTAATCCCAATGCTTTGGGAGGCTGAGGTGGGCAGATCACTTGAAGTCAGGAGTCTGAGACCTGCCTGACCAAACATGGTGAAACGCCATCTCTACTAAAAATACAAAAATTAGCTAGGCATGGTGGTGCGCATCTGTAGTCCCAGCTACTCAGGAAGCTGAGCCAGAAGAATCGGTTGAATCTGGGAGGCGGAGGTTGCAGTGAGCTGAGATTGCGTCACTGCACTCCAGCCTGGTGAACAGAGTGAGACTGTTTCAAAAAACACCCCCAAAACCAAACAACAGCAACAACAACAACAACAACAACAAAAAAGAAACCCCCAAAGTTGGAGGACCTTGAGTGCTAAAGAAATCTGAATTTGATCCCACTGGCTAACTGTGAGCGTACTCTGGCTAAGTCATACATGGTTTAAACAGTATCTTATTTCTGTGTAAGCTTCTTTACCATACACAAGAAACATCCAGGTATTCATAAGGCAGCGCCATTCAAGCCATTTCACATACAGATTCTCTACCCTTCAACTGCACTTCCCCAAAGTTTGTCTGAGTCAAGAAAGCATAAACATCTACTCATTTCCGTAATTCAAAAAAAATCTAAGAGTGATCCTTGGTCAGTTTCTCTCAGCCAGCTCTGCCTATCCTGCACAATCAGATCCATATATCCAGTCACTTACCTATCTCCTCTCCAACAAAATGCTGCAAAGCTATCCACTCCCCTCAGCTCCACTACCACTCCGGTGTCAGCAGCAATAATTTCTTGCCTGGACTAATGCAACAGCCTCCTAATAATCTTACTTCCACGCTCTTGTCCCCTTCCCAGCTCCCCCTCTGAATCCATTCTTCATTTACCAGTCAGAATGACAAAAAACAGAAATCAGGTCATGTCATTCCTCTCCTTGAAGACTTCCAACAGCTTGATCCTAAAGTACCTCCAACTCATCACATTTACACTTAATCCACACTTCCTACGTTGGCCTACAAAGCCCTTCACAATCTGGGCCCAGTTTCTCCAGGCTCACCTGGGACCACATTCTCGCTTGTTCAGTATGCTCCATGCCCAATGCCAGTCTTCTTTCTGTTCTTAGGACACACCAAGTTCCTTCCCACCTATGGTCTTTGCCTCACCTGCTTCATACTTAGATCCCAACAGCCTCTCTCTGAGAGGCCTTCCTTGACTACCCAAAGTGAACTAGTCATCCCTTTGCATTCTAGAAGACATTATCTTACTTCTCTGCTAGCATTCATCAAATTATATTTCCTGTTTATTTGCTTAGTTGGCCTCACCTTGCCTCTAAAATATAAGCTCTCTGAGAGAGAATCTTACCATTACTTCTTTCCTGGTGCCTAGAAAAATACCCGGTGCACAGTGAGTACTCAACAAACAACTGTATCTTAGACACGAATCTGATGGCACAAATACTAAATGTACCCTTCCCCAAAACTAAGGGTTTGAATTCTGGGCCCCTCAGGACAAACAGGAAGAAGGACATCATTGCCCTTTGCAAATTACAAAATAAATGTCTCTCTGGAGGAACTGCTTGACTATACTGACACTTTTTTTTAAAGTCTGCTATATGGTAACGCAATATTATATTTATTCTGTTCATTAACAATTAATACTTGAGAACATTTATAATATTCATTGAAGATAATCTAAGAGAAGGTCAACTTACATTTTTTACATCTCTCTTATTAATAAGAGATGGTCAAATTAATTTATGGTCAAAATTATAATGGCAAAAACTTATAAATAAATACGTTCTTGGTGTTAGTACGGTTACATACAATTCAGTTTTTGGTGTAAGGTTCTTTGGTTGCAAGAAAGAACATTTGGTTTACTTCACTAATAGAAATATCTCTTAATGCTGGAATAGCCTCCTCTTGGTGTTTCTTCTGCTGTTGATTTTTAGCATAGTTATCTGTAAGAAAAGACCAAAAAGCTCTGTTTACCCAAGCAATTTCTTCTTCAGTCTCTGTGTCTGATGGAGACCCATCACACAATTTACTAGGCTGGTATCTGGATAGTGAGAAACATGTTTAACATAAATGATTACTTAAATCTTCTCTTTGGAAGAAATGTCCAAATTAAAATAAAAACATAATCAGCAAAGGACTTTTTTCATCTCTAACTTGGAAAGAAATTAATATTTCATTCAACTATACAATGATGATTAAACTCTTATTTGCACATTTCTCATAGGAACAGAATTATATCCAGCCCTTGAAAATGCATTTAAACTGACACTGCAAAACTATTAAATTATTTGGTGTAAATATTCATACAAACTTAACAATTTCTTCCCTTTGCACAAATTGTCTACTGGCTGCCAGTTCCAATCAAGAATGCATGGAATGCAATGTATCAGAAAAACATTTAAAAATAATAATATCGATTTTTAAAATACATTGTAGAGGCTAATGAATAAAGGTTTTGAAAAGCTGAAAAATCATACCAAGGAACTTAAAAAATACTTTCTAGAATCTAAGCAAGCTCAGGAGTCTGATTCATATTAATCTTTAGACTTGAAAGAACTTCAAAAAAACAAAACCACATGAACGTATTGTGGCTCTTTTATCCACTAACTGGAATAAGGAGTACACAATGATCTGAGGAGGATATGCGTGCCAAAGTCCTCTTTCTGAACAAGGTCTGCATGTACTATTTGCTATCTCTTAACACTGTCTGTTCAGGATAAAAGAAGTTTCCCCCACACAAAGTTAATGTGAACATATTATAGATACATATTGAATATACTTGTGGTTTTTATGGGAGCATATACCTGCTAACCACTAGTTATAATTCACTAAAATTTATTTCTTCCATGAATATAGCTGGTGCATATTCATCAGAACTTAGTTCCTTCATGCAAATATTTCCTTTTGTGTAAGTTTGTATTGATTTCTCTTAGCTTCTTTTTACTGTCCCAATGTGTGTGTGTATATATATATGTTTTTATGTGTGTGTGTGTGTTTTGGATAGAGTTTCACTCTTGTCATCCAGGCTGGAGTGCAATGGCGCAATCTAGACTCATTGCAACCTTTGCCTCCCGGGTTCAAGTGATTCTCCTCCTCCAGCCTCCCAGTAGGTGGAATTACAGGTATGCATCACCAGTGTGTGTTTTGCAGCCTGTTGTTGCTTTTCTGGGTAAAAGTGCTAATATTCCACTCTTTCATTGCCCCAGCACTTTCCTTTTATATAAAGTTACCTGTGATTGTATGAATGGAGTCAAGTGGAGAGGTACTCATCATGTTAATTCCAAACAAGAGCACATAGCCAATTCCTGTAGCAATAAGGAGGTAGACAGGTAATGCAACTGCCCAGTATCTGCCGAAGAGAATATTAAAGTACATAATAGACACTTTTAAAAGTTGCAATTCTCAAGAGTCAGTCACAAAGCCAACACAGTTTTTAAATTTAAATTTTATAAAGTAATATATGCACATAAGAGACAAATAGTTCCATAAGGCTTATAATGAAAAGCTGCAGTCCTCTATCCACCATCCCAACCCTGGGCTGTCTTCTGGTACTTACTTCCTCATTGCTACATAACATGCTCATATTACTATTTCTTCATTTTTTTCTATTAGACATTTTCTCTAGACTTCCTAATATGGAGATGAGGAATTAACGTCCTCCTATCCTCTTCTATACTTACATCACAATTTCTCATTATAGCAGCAGGTTTTAGAAATAATTCTAACTATATAAATAATTTTGCAACTGAGGATCTTAGTGCATTATTATGATATATTTTCTTTTTTTTTTTTTTTTTTGAGACTGAATCTCGGCTCTGTTACCCAGGCTGGAATCCAGTGGCTCGATCTCGGTTCACTGCAACCTCTGCCTTCCAGGTTCAAGTGATTCTCCTGTTTCAGCCTCCCAAGTAGCTGGGACTACAGGCATGTGCCACCACACCCAGCTAATTTTTTTCGTATTTTTAGTAGAGATGAGGTTTCCTCATGTTGGCCAAGATGGTGTTGTGTTCGACCTATTATATATTTTCTTGTACAACATTTTGTTTTTTCTTGAATAATTACGTTTGTCTGTTCACTTGGTTTCCCATGTATCCATCAATACCAGAGCCCCAAATTCTCTGTTAAGACTCTATTATGCCTCTCAGTATCATTAAGTACATGGAGTGCTATTTTTTATTGAGTGGTTTTTTGTCTTTGTTTTTGAGAAAGCATCTGTCACCCAGGCTGGAGTGCAATGGTGTGATCACAGTTCACTGTAGCCTCAACCTCCCGAGCTCACTTTAGCCCTAGAAGTAGCTGGGACTGTAGGTGCACACCACCACGCCTGGCTAATTTTTAATTTTTTTGTAGAAACGGGGTCTTGAGATGTTGTCCAGGTTTATTATTTTATTTTTTTTAAATGATTTGTTCTCTATTATTTTCTCGTTCTGGAACTTCTAATAGTTAAGATTTTTAACCATTATACTTTCTTCTGTATTCCATTTCTTTTTTGTTCTAATTTCTAGAGATTACCTATGTTTCATTTTCTAATCTTTCAAATTTTGGCTATAAATATAATGACTGTATTTGCAATTTCCAAATACAGTAATTTCCTGAACATTCCTTTTGTATAGCATTCTGTTCTTGTTTCATAGTTATAATAGTCTCTTACCCTCTTGAGAATTTTAAGTTTTTTTTTTTTTTTCTGTTTTCTGCATTACCTCTATTTCCTTCAAATTCCCTTTACCTTTCGGCTTTTTCATTTCATGCTAGAGGCTTTCTTTTAATGTCTGGTAACTTGGAGTAGTCCATTCATATTTAAAAATGAAGTGCTAACAAGCAAGTTGGAAGCACTATGTGCAGGGATGGTCAACTGGTCAGCCTCACTCTAAGAGACCTGGCCACTTCACTGGGGTCTTTTTCTGTGTGTAGCAGGGTATTATAAGCCTGGAAGCTCAGAGAGGGAAGATGGTGGAGGAGGTAAACCTTCTCATTAAGCCAGGCAGATTTTCACTTGTTCCCCTGTTTTCAGTAAGATGCCTCATTCCCACACTCAGACTAAGTGGCCCCCAAGCTAGAGACTTACTCAGCCTTGCCAGAGAGTAAAACTCTTGTTTTCTGCAGGGGAGGGCAGGGTGGGTCTCCCAGCTTTGAGGGCTGAGGGAGGGAGATTTGAAGGCTAGAGCCTTCACATGGTCTTCAAACATGTTTTCAGTCAAACTCAGAATTAAAGAGCTATCTAATACCCCAATGTCTGAGCTATTCTGGAGTTCGAGGGTACAAATATTCTTGCTGGCCTCCCTACTTCAGCAATGTGAAAAACACAGAAACAGAGACCTCTCACCTATTGCAATCTACTTTCCAAAATGTTAATATCTCTTTTCTGATATCCTATTGTTTCTGTGGGTTTATATCTTAATTTTTTTTTCCTGTAGGGTCATTTTAGCAAGATTTTTGAAGGAAATGGATGGAGATAAACGTGTGTTCATGCCACCATCTTTAATTAGATATATATCAGTAGTGATCTTTAAAAAGCTTTCAGGCCGGGCGCGGTGGCTCACGCCTGTAATCCCAGCACTTTGGGAGGCCGAGGCGGGTGGATCACGAGGTCAAGAGATCGAGACCATCCTGGTCAACATGGTGAAACCCCGTCTCTACTAAAAATACAAAAATTAGCTGGGCATGGTGGCACGTGCCTGTAGTCCCAGCTACTCGGGAGGCTGAGGCAGGAGAA
>PVKV010000257.1:267344-335796 GCA_004027835.1 Alouatta palliata | reverse complement strand
AAGACAGTGTGGCGATTCCTCAAGGACCTAGAAATAGAAATTCCATTTGACCCAGCAATCCCATTACTGGGTATATATCCAAAGGATTATAAATCATTCTACTATAAGGACACATGCACACGAATGTTCATTGCAGCACAGTTTACAATAACAAAGACCTGGAACCAACCCAAATGCCCATCGATGATAGACTGGACAGGGAAAATGCGGCACATATACACCATGGAATATTATGCAGCCATCAAAAACGATGAGTTTGCATCCTTTGTAGGGACATGGATGAACCTGGAAACCATCATTCTCAGCAAACTAACACAGGAACAGAAAACCAAACACCACATATTCTCACTCATAGACGGGTGTTGAACAATGAGAACACATGGACAAAGGGAGGGGAGCATCTCACACTGGGGTCTGTTGGGGGGAAAAAGGGGAGGGACAGCAGGGGGTGGGGAGTTGGGGAGGGATAGCATGGGGAGAAATAACAGATACAGGTGATGGGGAGTTGGGGAGGGATAGCATGGGGAGAAATAACAGATACAGGTGATGGGGAGGAAGGCAGCAAATCACACTGCCATGTGTGTACCTATGTAACAATCTTGCATGTTCTTCACATGTACCCCCAAACCTAAAATGCAATAAAAAGTATATAAACAAACAAACAAACAAACAAAAAACAGAAGCTAGAAGCAAAAAAAAAAAAAATTGGTATGCAATGGAAGAATAAAAATAAAATGACTCAATTCATTTATCTGGTATCCCAATACCAGTCCTGGAGAATATGCTTTCAGGTTCATAGAGACAGAGAAAGAAGAGAAATGGAGACAGAGTCACATATGTGAAGTTAAAAAATATAAATTCATAGTAACATATATATGAGTTTCCAACTTATTGTTTTCAATGAATTTGTCTTGAAGAGTGATGTGTCAGGATAGATAGGTCTACCTCATTCTTCAGAGCAGCACTGTGGTACTCCAGATCACAGGAGCAACATGCTGTAATTTAGGTAAGCCTTCCATTATTGATAAACGTAAAGTTATTGCCAATGTTTTATGGTTATAAACAGCAAGTTAGTGAACATTTTTGTACATGTATCTTAGAGTATGTAGGCTGACATTGTTGTAATATTAACACTTAGAAATGAAAGTGATCATTCAATAGTTAGGCATATTTTAAATTTTGATGGATATTCTCAATTTGCCCCTCCTCAACGACACTATATGAAAGTGCTCATTTCCTCCACATGCCCATCAGTGCCCAGTCCTTTTCTTGATGGAAAAACAGTTTGGGGCATCTTTGGTGTTTTGGTCCACAGCTCCTATCCTGACCACCAAATAGAATCCTACTTTACTCTATGGGCAGAACAGAACAAATCAAAATAAAGTAAACATAACAAGAAACAACTCAAGAGATATGGATCTTTCAAGCAGCTTAACCAAAACCCAAGCAGGGCAAATAAAGTGACTCTTTGTTATCAGCAGAGGCTTCTGCTTCCCCTGTGCTGCTGAGCCACAGTCAGCTAGGCTGGATCATGTGGAGAACTACTGAACAAAGCTGGATTTCCTTGACCAGTCAGCAGGTGGAAGGTTTTTCTTCACTTCTTTCTCCAAAGTCCCAACCTAAGTTTTGGATCTAACTACAATTTGAAGAAAATCAACAGCTCCAGTGTACAAGTGACAGATACCATTTGCTGTAAGACTTAGTAGCCACCCTGCTCAGATCTTCTTAAGGGAGACAGCAGCTCCTGGACCTGGCTGCAAAAGTGTGAGAAAGATGGTGAAAGAGAGAAAACTGCTCATATGCAAGCACATGTACACATGCACAGGGTGAGACAGAGAGGCAGGAGGCAAATTGTTTCCAAAGGAATCCAAAACAATGGGAAAAGAGAATGGAAAAGAGAGAATGCTAACTGGGCATTACCTTAGCCACTGGGAGGAGAACAAAAGTAAGTCTTAAATATGATCAGCCATGGCTTATTACTTGATAAGGTGAGGGGAGGGAGGGGCAGATGGTAGAAGAAACTTCACCTTCCAGTAGGAATCAATAAAAATTGTATCAGATGTTCCCCTCATCTTTGGGGCTCTTGTCTTGCTAATACTTCCTTTATGCTAACTTTAGGTTTCTCATATTTCTTTTCCTTGACATTACAAAATTTGATATATTTCCATTTGTTTTGTTATTTCTTTTCAGATCTCACAATTTGTTACATTTTGCTTTGCTTAGTATTTTCTTTTCCTTCTCTTTCTGCACTATTTGCTTTAAAGCAACACATCCACTAAAGAAATTTAACCTTAACCTTTTCATTCAAGTGTGTATTTCTGAAAAAAAAAAAAAATCAGATATTTACAATGTCATCTTTGCCACCTACTCCCTGTATTATATAAATATTTAGTTTATTACAGGCATAAAAATACCACTTTTAACTGTACTTTATGAGGAAATGGCAGCCAAATGATTTGTTTTATAGTTTAAAATTCATCTACTCATATATATACGGCAAATTCTAAGGCAAGCCAACTGAAATCTGTGCCAAATTCAGGAAGAAAATGATTATCACAATAAATAATAAATGGATTATCACAAGAAAGAAAAAGATTGATAAAATATCTATTATTTCATTTACAGGTAGAAGACCACCCCTTTTTGTCATTTAAATGCTAAATTTTCTTCTCCTTTTTCATATCATTCATTTTCTCTCTTGCTTTGTTTTTGCTTACAAGAGAGTTGGGACATATATTGCTGCTATCTTTCACTTTTTCATAAAAGCTAGAACTCTGGGAAATTGCAAAAGGCTTTACAGTCTTTCCTTAGACTAAAATCACAACCCAGATGTTTTAAAACAATTTTATGTTAAATAATTTTAATACTAGTATATTTGTATAAGGCAGTCAATCTATTTTTTTTAATAAGTCTCCTATTGTGTCCCCCCCACCTTTGGGCACTTGTATTGGAGCTACAAACCACAATAGCCAAATAATTTTTAAATCTGAAAAAGCCATGCCTTGTAGTTTGTGATGACTCTGTAGGTAGCCACCGCAATAAAATCTTTTTAAAGAATGAGATATTATCCATGCACAATATGTATTTGATGAAATGAGTAGGCAATTAAAGTTCGCATACATACTGTATTAGACTAGTTCACATATAGCAAAGATAATTAGATTTTTCATACAGTAACCAGTCAGCCAATAGGAATAAAAATGCTACAAATCTTATTTATGAAAAGTGCCATTAAAAGATAATCCCTTCTAATGTTGCTTGAGCATTTTTCTGGATATGAGTGGGCAGATGAGTAATTGAAAAATAACATTGACATAAAAATTAAGCCTAGGAGATTCCTGAGTTTGTTTTGTGCAACTTGGAGCTTTTGAGGCTGTCAGGAGACTGCTGGAGACAAGCGTACTAGATTAGAAGCAGGAAGATCTGGTGCTTGACCTGACTGTACTGTCAGTTAGTCATGTGACCAAATCTCACACTTCTCTTTTTCAAAGAGAAGAATCCTGTACTGCTGAGTAAGGGGTCAATAAATGTTTGTTGAATGAATAAAAGAATGAACAAAGATTTTAAAGATGCCTTTCCAAGTAAATTAAAAAAAAAAAAAACTTTAGGCAAACCTTCTTTCTATTTAGTTTAAATTTGTAGATATACAGATTTTCTAAATATCAGTTTTCCTTAAATGGGGTTAAGATGACTTCTGGACTCAGGGTACAGTGTCACATTAGCTGGTTTAGAGCGTCTTGTATTCTATAGAAACGTGACTCTGAATAATGCCAGTTTGTCACAGATGGGGAGGAAATCAGATTTTCTTCAAAACATCCAAATGTGTGATGCATAAAGCAACATTGGCAGCCAGTAGGGAAGATCTTATCAATGAAGTACACAAAGCTCTGAATATTTACTTCACAGAGGAAATGGCTTCACAGACCAGAAAACTTAAGTTGTCATAGAAACACCCATGCCATATATTTTGTTTTAATTTGAGTATTGACAGATTATGTGGACTCAGTGACAAAGGAGCTATATTAAAAATATAAAAATTGAGTATGCTGGTTTTATTTTTTAACGTAATTGATATCCCTTTTCAAAAGGACTTTTAATATCTAGAAGGGCAAAAGTATTTCGTGCAAATTGTGCATAGATTTTTGCTGAAAAACTATATGGCATTGAAACTTTTTGTTACAAAATGGTGTGTTTTCTCATGTTTATTTCTTATAATTATCTTTTTGCCATGGTATCATCAAAATGATTTCACTGGTATCAATTAGTAACTTAGGAAGCAATATATTCTAACTCTTTTACCTAAGGAATCAGATAGTAGCTGCTATTGGTTGAGAAAGGGAAATTAATAATAAGTTTCACTATTTAATAGTCAAACATTTAGGAAAACAAACAAATACTGAATCCGTTAATTATCTGGAGAGCTAATATTTATTGAGGACCTGCTCTGGGTCTTGCTGTGCTAGATTCTCTATGAAAATGATTTCATTTGGTCCTTCAGCTACTCTGAAATATAAATTATTTTATTTCTTGATAGTTAAGCTGAGACAAAGAAACATTAAGTAATGCTCAGGTAAAAAGGAAAATCTGGAATTTAAACATTTTGGACATCCAAAATGGCACCACACTGCCTTATGTCATATAGTCAACTAGATACAAATGTCTAAGGAACAGAACAGACATTTTGTGATAGATAAGACATAACTGACTGTAGTATGAAGAACTACGAAGATGTATAGGCCTCACATATGATGGCCCATTCTGGACCAAGTTAGACCTTGAGTTAGTCTTCAGTAACTAGCATCTCAGTTTGATGTGAAAATTTTGAACACTTAATTATGGGCATTAACATATTTACACATAAATAACACTAATACCATTTTGGTAAATGATTAAAAATATTCCTGCATATATCTTCAGCTTTTATAAAGGGAATTATGTGATTCTGGGCTTTCAATTATGCACAATCTGTTGACTGGACATTTTTCTGATGTTTCCCTGGAGCATTTAAGTGTTATTATGTATAATATGTTAGCTATTAATTTTTAAATAGGAAGTTTAAATTGCACAAAATTACTTTATTATAGAAGCTGTTGCCAAAATCAACTGGCTTGGGAATGCACATCACTGAGGAATTTGAACCAATCAAATCATTAGCTAGAGAAATGTAATTATTTATAACTCAGCCACGCTCTTATGGTGGGCAAGTTAGTTGCACTCTTCTCAGCTCTGTTGTGGTTGTGGTTGATGTGGTATTTTATAATGAATGTAGATTAGTGGAAAAGGGGCAATATGTATAAACAAAAGCAGTGTAGCAGAATGAAAAAATGAAACATGAAAAATTAAGAAAGAGGGCAACATTTCAGAAAGCAGATTTTCTGAAACTGTTTAAAGACAGAAAAATAAATATGTTTGAAGATGGAATTGAGAAAAAAGATACGGAAAATGGTCATTGCTCATAGAAAAAGATTCACTAAACTCGTTCTTTTGATGTGATATAATAATGATTTGATAGATGCAGCTAATAAAATGTCTGCAGAAAGCCCAGTGGTATCCATTAATATTGATGCATTGAGTTTCACTAGCCTTATTCATGGATGTGTTATTTCTAACACCTTCTGTTTTTTTCTTTTTGTATTTGGCACATACTGACATGTTGGGTGCTCTCCATGGTACTGAAGTAATGTTGCTTGCTAGGGCCTGGTGTTTGGGAGATTCTAGGGATGGTTTCCTCCTCCCAACCACAATGCCCTGTTCCTTTATCTTACACTGTGCTTGAATTGTAGATGCAACATATAAATTTATTAGTAAAATTTCTAGGTATTGTAGCTTCCAAGGATGGGATCTCAGTGGAGATCTCCAAACTTAACCTGGCAGAAACTGAGCTTATATTTCCCCCAAACCAGTTCCTCCTGTAGTCTCTTCCATCTCAGTCAATGGCAAATACATCCTTTGTTACTGAGGCTGAAATCTTGGTATAATCCTTAACTCCACACTTTTTCTCACATCCCACATCCATCAGGTCTGCCTTTAAAATACATTCAGAATCCTACCAGTTTTTGCCACCTCACTGTGGCCATCCTTGTGTGAGCCCCCATCATCTCTCCCTGTAATAGACTTCTAACTGGTTTTCCTACTTATGTCCTTCCACTTTCCCATGCCCACTTTTAAAGTCTGTTCTCAATACAGTAATCACAGTAGCCTTGTAAAACGTAAGTCAGGTTCTATCACATCCTTGCTGAAAATCCTCTGATATTTTTCTGCTTTAGTTAGAAAGTAAAAGCCGAAGTTCTTGTAATGGCTTTTACATCATCTGGCCTTCTTGACTCTTCTTCATGTACCCTATTTCAGCCACACAGGCCCTTTTGATGATCCTTGAACACACTCAATTATGTTTTTGCTTTAAGGCCTTTGTACTTGCTATTCCCCATTCCAGTACAGATCTTCCATCATGATATGCATGGCTCATTTCCTCACTTTCTTCAGGTTTTTATTTAAAAATCTCTTTTTCATTGATGTTCTTCCTGGTCTTTCTATTTAAACTTGTTAAAAAAATAAAGAAAGAAATACCACCCCAAAGCAGTTTACGTTTTAAATTAAATGTTTCATTGTTCTTTTTTCTTCTTCTAAGATGTTAGCTCAATTAAAGTAGGATTTTTTTTTTTTTTTTTTTGTCTAGAGTAATGCCTGCCACATAGTAGCAATATGTGGCAGGCATTATTTATCAGCTGACTGAATGAATGGAATTATGTTAACAGATGAATGATTTTAGGGGAAATAAATGTCAATATTTGATGACATAAATATACGTATCACCTAATTCTATCAAATTATTATTTTAGATAATAAAAGTGTTTTAGCGTTGCTTAATTTATGGTTAGGATTCTGTATTTGGAGGTGCTAAAATGAGTATGAAGTCTAGTCATTGAAGATGCAGAGGCCTTTACCTGAAGCTCTAGAGCTGTTGAGGTCCCCAGGAGAAAGTTCACATGCAATCCCCTGATCCTATGCTTCTGGCCTTCATTATTAACTCCCCCTTCTAACATGTATATGTTGTAGAAAGCTTAAGGTTTTCAGTGGTGTGGGGATACAACAGGTGTCCCTTCCCACCATTTCAAATGGATAGGGGGTTTGATCTAGAGTCGTAGTTCCAGAAACAAGGTTATGATACATACTCCTGTTAAAAAAATTTTTCTTTTATTAATGTGCACGAGCCACTAAGGGGTGCTGGACACTCATATTCAGAGTAGGGGCCACTGTCTCATTGGGCTTGGCAAGAAGTCTGGTCTACCTACCTTCAGACCATTTCATTATTTGTATTCTTTTTAGCCTTTTGTGTAAAAATTTTATTTAATATTTCCCCTATTCCCCCTTTTTACAGCATATTTCCCAATTGGAGAGGGGACTTATGGATGCATCTGGGTTCTTGCTTTTAGGAACTGTATTTAGTCATCCAAACCTCATTCCCATTTGCCTAGTGGCAGTGACTCATGCAGGGAGGGTCAAGACCTTGGGTCCCTGCTAGTGTTTTCCTCATCCTTTAGCATTTCCTCACTTTGCTAAAAAGTGTAAAAGTCTTTTAAGTAATTCTGCCTGTGGGTGTTAGAAAAAGATTTTAAGAAAAATGATTTGCAAAACGACTAGTATTTACACGTATGACTCCCTGTCATTTCAAGTTTTTAGGTTCATGCTATTTTACTTAGAAAAATAACAGCCCATGTGGCGCTGCCTTATTCTTTATATCTTTTACACGTGATTGATTGTAAAGATAATGAGGATACCAGTATCCATGGCTAGGAAGTAAGAAGGAATCAGATAAAAGCAAGGGTTGAAAGGTGGAGATAGAAATACATATACAAATAGCATTCTTCTCTCCACTTCACATAGCTTATCAAATCCTTAATTTAGCTTTGGGAGGCTGGTAGATCACTTGAGGTCAGGAGTTTGAGACCTGCCTGGCAAAATGGTGCAAACCTCATCTCTACTAAAAATACAAAAAAAAGAAAAAAATTAGCTGGGCATGATGGCATGTGCCTGTAATGCCAGCTAGTTGGGAGGCCGAGGCATGAGAATCACTTGAACCCAGGAGGTGGAGGTTGCAGTGAATCAAGATTGTGCCACTGCACTCCAGCCTGGGCAACGGCGTGAGACTGTCTTAAAAAAAAAAAATCTTAACTTTTGTCTTAGGAGGAAATACCCTTATGGCATGCTCTGCTGGTAGAGATTCATGTGGGAAAAACATATATCTTGGTTTCTTTAAATAAATTAGTAGATGGAAAGGCTGAATCAACATATGCTTTCACATGAAGTAGTTAAAATCATGTTCTTTGGTGTGAATAGACCTTGGTTTAAAACTAAACTCTGCTGCTTATTGGGTGAGTAACTTCAGAGAAATTACTTTTTTAACTCTCAATCCTCAGTTTTCTTATCCATTAAATCAGTTTAATAATTTCTATCCCATAAAGTTATTGTGAGGTTTCCTGAGAAATATGTATATACATATTTAATAATCATCAGCACAAAGAATGAATGCAGTAGTTGCTCTGTAGAAGTTAATTCCTTTCCACTTTCATGTAAAGATGTTTAATCTAGCCGTTAGATGATCTTAGATCTCAGTCCTCATGGAAGAATTTGAACTGTGTCCTCCCTCAACATAGTACAGTGTATATGTAAATGACTAGCAGGAATTCTGTCATTAGAATTTTTCAAGTGTAAGTTAAAGTTAGTATTTTGCTTTATGAATAAGATATTTTTGTAACTTCTGGGTGGATGTCAGGGAAGAAATCAGTACAAGGTAATCCCTTAATATTAAGTGTACATATATAGTATTATGCTTGATTGTAATAGCATGGGGAAAAATCAGTTAAAATATAGTGAGCTGCACCTAAAACCTTATATGAAATTCTTTCTTTGTCTTGATCAATGCCAAGACTTAATTCTTTGTGAAGTGGGTGCCATAGCTTTCAGTGACGCTAATATCATTCATGTAAAATTATCTATTCCTCCAGCATTTAATTAATTAATTAATTAATTAATTTATTTATTTGAGATAGAATCTTGCTCTGTCACCAGGTGCCAGGCTGGAGTGCAGTGGCACGATCTTGGCTCACTGCAAACTTCACCTCCTGGGTTCAAGCAATTCTCCTGCCTCAGCCTCCCAAGTAGCTGGGACTACAGGTGTGTGCCACCACACCCAGCTAATTTTTGTATTTTTAGTAGAGAAGGGGTTTCACCATGTTGGCCAGGATGGTCTCAATCTCTTGACCTCGTGATCCACCCTCCTCGGCCTCCCAAAGTGCTGGGATTACAGGCGTGAGCCACCGTACCCTGCCACCTCCAGCATGTTATTTATGGGTTTCAGAGAGCATATGTTCACAGTTTGTGTAAGAGGCAGCATTGTGGTGGAGAGGTGACAGGATTGCATTTAAATCTTGGCTTCTCTACTCAATAATTGTGTGATCTTGAACCGGTCTGTTAATCTGTTAGAAACACAGCTCTTACATATAAAGAGCAGGACTGTAGTCATTATGCCTATTGTATATCATTGTATTGATGCTTATGTGAAAGAATATACATGAAAGCAGTTTATGAGCTATCAAATGTTCTCCAAATGGGAGGTGATTTCTCATTGCCAGAATTCTGGCTGCTTCTTTCACTTGTCAAACCACATTCCTGAAGCAACATAGGTTACTGTTAAAGGCAGAATATTTAATGGGCCCAACATGCTGTAGGAAAGCCATCTTTCCCTTCTTTCTTTTGTAAATGGCAGCAGTAAGAGGTCTGTGTGATGGGAAAATAGAGGATAAATTAGGGGATGATTCTACCTTTGCCTGAGAAGATGAATGATGTTTAATGCACTTTGAGAATTAGGCAGTGCTCAGGAGTCCATTTTATTTTTCTACTTGAATTTTTCAGTGTATTCCTTGAGTAGACAGGTTATTTTACCTTATCCCAACATGCCTTCCTCTTTACTTTGGATAAGTCCAAAGTGTAGATTCTGTCATCACAGAGCATCAGCTCTCTGCTCTTACAGTAGGTGAACTGCCTCTGAGACTGCTTCTTGGGTAATAATGGACATCACATGGGCCAGCCAGACACTCTCTGTTGGCTCTTATGTCATCCTTCCTGCTCAGACAGAGATTTCATACCAGATGCTTCTCCTGCTATCACTGTGATCCAGCTCCTGAGATAACATTTCTCATATTTTATTTCATTACTCTAGCATATTTATAAGAAATGGTTAATTTAACTTGTATTTATCAGTGACTATGCTGTGAGCTCAATTTTAGCTTAAGTATCCACTTGGAGCACAAAAGTCTGGATTAAAAAAAATTTTTTTTTCTCTTTTAGTGAGTGTACCGTAAGCTCTTACAAATATTATATAGAAATCTGTCTCTTTTGGAAAGTAGGCTAACCCATTCCTCAGTGACTAGCGTAAAAATCTATTTCTGCCTCACTAAGAGTTTAACATATGTGTACCTTTTATAATGTCTTGTAACTTGGCTAAATATGCCATTTTGAACTGATATTTAAAACTGTATAAAGATTATGTGGTTATTGATAAAAGTACTTGATAGAAAATGCTGTGACATTTAAAATTGTCAGGCTGTACTGGTTGACTTTTCCTTGAGGTTGTTGCAGACACTCCACAGTCGACATTTAGTTTAGTTGCTATTCCTGGTGGCACATGCCTTGCATGGGCCTCCTGAGTATGTTGACACTTGCATATTGTGCATTTGAGAAGTACCTGCAGAGGACTCCTTCCCCCACAAAAAGTTTTTTCCATCAGTTTCCTTATAGATGTTTGTTACAATTCCAGGTTAATTCCTTTTGATTTTCTGTTTTTGAACAGGTTATTTCATGAGTAAAGTCACTCAATGAGTATTTCCTGTGTTCCTGTAATATAACAAGTCCCATGTAGGTTCTATAGTCAATCACTTCCACTTGAGGAAAAATAATTAGCTTGTTTGAATGGGGATAGGAGAAAGAAAACAATTTGGGGAGGGCGTTGGGCTCCTGAGTGTGGTAATACAAGGCTGGTAGAGAGGAAAAGAGTGTATGAAACTTTGGCTATAGGAGATGTTTAATATGTACTTATTACAAAAAATGTATGTATTAAAATAAACTTGTGGTTCTAGCTTCATCAGGTTGTGATATGGTGGAATGGCCAGTGTCCTGAGTGTCAGAAAACATGGGTTTGCATGGCTGGCCCTGCCACTCAACCACTTAGCTGTGACTCTCTGAACAACCCATTTCGTTTTTCTGGGCTGTGACTTCTTTATTAACAGAGTGATAGAGTGGGACTAGATGATTTCCAGAATTCCAGACTCTTTTGATTTTTTTAATGAAGCATGCCACTTGCATTTTAATGAAAATATTGATTGTTAATATTTATCAAGAAGTAAAAATGTAGTGGACTGATACCATCTTTATTCCCATATTTGAAATGATTCCATTTGTAAGTTAACAATCTCCAAATCTGTTCTGGTGTCAGAGCCAGGGTTTGAACTGAGATCCACCAGTTTCAGATATGCACATGTTTAACCATTATGCAACACAGCTTCCAGAATGAAGGCTGATGAAAACAGGGAAGTTCATCCCCTCGATCCTCTATGTAAGCTTTGTGATCAATCTGGAAGAGTCTGCCTGTCATGAAAGAACACAGATGACTTTTTAAGAATATTTATATAGTCTTATATCTCAGGGTACCTGAGAGGTCCTTTAAGATCCTACATTTTTTTTTTTTTTTGTTCTATACAGGAATACTTTCTGTAAAACCCATGACTAAAACTGTCTCTGCTAAAGGATTGGTAGTGGCAGGTGTTAGGGTGAATTGATGAAAAAGCAAAAGAACAGTTTCTGTGAAATGCACGTTAGGGAAAATTAGCAGTAAGTGAACATATGTTTCCTTAAATAACCCAACACCCCAGTCCACCTAGAACCAATGACATTTGCTAGTTTTTACCCATCATCTCAGGAGTAATTCTGGTTTCTCAGATACTTTACACATGGACCCGTGTGTAAAGTATCTGCTTAGGGAAATACTATTTTATGTTTCTGATGTTGGGAGCATCTACTTTATTTCAGGAATATTCAGCTAATAGTTATTTTATTTGCTGTGCCTTTGCTTATGTATTTCAGAATTGCTTCTTAATGACTTTGGCTGGCCACCTGCCATGTCAAAATCGCTTGCCTCACAAGATGTGTGGAGCCAGTTTTATCTGAACACAATGGAAAGAAACTCAGCATTTTGAGCGACATATGGTCTTAAAGATACCATCTTAAACAAAGTGAAGAAAACATGATTTCAATCATTGCTTTCTTTCCCAGAGCCACTTTCTCCACCTCTAATATATTAAGTGTTCATTTTCTGCTAACACTTTAAACACTTAAGCTCAATGAATATTTCAACTTTTGTGTAAGGAATTGGCTTTTATACTTTCTAGCAGACGAATTGCCTGGGACTGACACTTTTGACCAAGTAAAATAAACATATTCAAAATGCTCTGTACCTTATTTTCACAACGTTTTTGTGAACACTAGAACTTCTGTAAGGAAAATTCTGGGGGAGAGGATGCACACAGTTTGAAAATCTATTCAGGAATTGAAGAGGGTAATGCAAATGGATTAATATAACTTATGGCCTCCAATCTGTCTTTTCAAAAAGTAATTAAAAATGAAAAGCAAACGAATAATTACTTCTTATATTTAATATCCCCATTCTAACACCTGATGTAATTATTAGGATTTGATGCAGCTCACGATAAACATTGTATGAAAAGAGTAATATACAAATGGAAGATATTGTCATTCACATGCATAAGTACATTAGCTTACTGTTTTAGAGCACTGATTCACTATTTTATATTCAAATGTGTGTTTCTTACCCAATTCATGTTTCTAGCCTCACTTTGATCCCTGAGTCATAAAATCAAGATGAATAGTCACAGCCTGAAGATTTAAATTTAGATGTTCTACCATTTACTACCTCGTAATTAATCTCAAGTTTTATTCAACTCCCTTCCAATAAGAGGTTCTTCTGTTAGTCATTTGATCTTCTGTCTTAGTCTTGCTTACACTCCTTTGGAACCACACTTTGATCTTGTCTCAAATCTAAGCTCCACCTCTGTCTTACTAGTTGTGGATTCTTGAGAAAGGTGTCTAGCATTGTCTGGCTCATAGTAGGAGGTTTTAAAATATTGTTTCTTTTCTCCTTACCTCAGAGCCTCATCCTTCTCCACCTATCCAGATGATCCTGTTCATTATTCAAAGACTAGATCTGATCACTTCTCTTACATGAACCCCATGGGACTTGCATTCTTCTCTGAACCAAATAAACAAACTTATTTGTCACTTAACAAATACTCTGAGTTATTATTTTCTTTTTCATATTGTACCATTGGAGTTCTTTTGATACAAGCAATATAAATGAATTTTGCTGACTTGGGGAAAGAGATAACATTTTGGGAAGGCTATGAGTAGCTCACTTGATTCAATGAGTCTGGAAAACCAAGCCTGAGAATCAGTGGGAACCAAAGAGGTGTCACATGGGTGAGGGATGAGGGTGAGGATGCAGGAGCAGTTGATTAGCAAGCCACCACCACCCAGATGAATGAACTCCAACTGCTTCTCCACTGTTGTAGCAATTGTTTAGGGTGCAAATAGGAGGAGACTGTGTGATGGCCTCATCCCACCAGGGCAGTTAGTGGTAGGATCTGCCCTTTTGACTGCCCTAGTAGAAGGCCAGGCACCTGAACTTATTATCCCCAAAGGCTTCACACAGCAGGAGACAGAGAAGCCCCTAAAAGGAAATCTGGATGCTGTTAGGAAGGAGAAACCGAGTTGCAGTGGCCAAACCAACAAAATGTTCCCTACCACTTTTACCCTCAAACTCTGGGAATTTTCATTTCCTGAAAAGCAAAGCATAGATTATAATTATGCTAGGTTTTGGAGTTCCCAAAGTTTATGTCTCATGACATATTTATTAATCCCTTATTATATATGTACCAACATTTATCTGAGGTGCCATGTATATAGCAGTGCATACATAAACATTCCTGTCTTCTTGGAGCTTGTATTTTGGTGGCAAGGTGAGGCAGACAATGAGCAAGATGAGGAAAATTCAGGTTGTGTTAGTGATGTGTGATGGAGGAAAAGATGACATGGCAGGGCAATAGAAAATGCTATCTTGAAGTTTTAAAAAGTGGTTGGAGAAGGTCTCACTAACTAAGGAGGGGACATTTGAACAAAAACTGATGGATGTGAGGGAGCTAGCAATGCAGATATATGAGGGAAGAGTGATCAAGGCAAAGGGAATGGTAAGTGCAAACACAGGTGCATGTGTTTCCCCGGCATGTTAAGGACCAGCCTATAAGTCATTGTGGCTGGAGTGGAATGAAGGAGAAGGAAAGTAGTAAGAGATGAGATCAGAAATGTAGGAGGGAACCAGACCACCACAGATGCAACATGTGAACAAGATGTGGCCTCTGCTTCTAATGGCCTTGTGGTCTAAGAGGAGGCACAGATGTCTAAGGATATACTTCACTGCGTTGCAGAAAGCACCAAACTTAGGCAGGGGTGCAGGCTAACTGCACCCAGGCAGAAGGATGGGTCTGGTTAGGTCTCTACTTGCCTGTGAGCTCACTGAAGGAGACATGTATCTTATTCATTTTGCTTCTTGGGTGGCTTGTAGAGTGCCTGGCATATGCCTTTTGTATATATTTTTGAATTCACTTTAAGTGGTTGAATTACCGATAGAATGGGCATAATGTGTAAGGAGGAGCAGGGTTTTCCTTAATCACAGACAGAGGAGGCTTAGGGAAAAAGATGAAGGAAAATAGGAAAGCCACAAAGAATTGAAAAGCCAAGAGTTGAATTTCTGTAGTCTTTACTCAGTACTTTTTCTGTCCTTGGTATCATTGCTTTGATGTTGTCAAATGTTGACCCCATAAACTACTATAAAGGTTTTTGAGAGGTAAGCATAATATCTGTATCAGTTGCATGATCTGCAACATCAAGGTAGTTGATTATTTTACTGCAATTTAGGGGTTTGATTTATTGGCTTCTTTGTGCTTCTTTTCCCCCTCTGTGGATGGTTTTGTGCTTGTCTTTATACTTTTTCTCTATAGCGTACTCAAGGAACATCAATACCAAAATGTAAAATGGAACCACATCACTGTATAGCAGCTGTAGACAGATATCAAAGAGGCTGATAATTTCGATTTTTCTACTGCAACTGCTGCTGCCATCTAGTATTGTCTAATACTGAGTGGCTCCTTCCATGATGGCCTCTTGAATTGTGAAGTGGAAATTTGGTGCCCTTATATAACCAAGCACTTATATTATTTGATTAAGCAAGGTGCTGCATGAGTCAACGATGCAACCCAAGCTGAATATCAGGAAAACACATTTTAATTAGTGACAGCAGGACCTGAAGGCCCTATTCATTGGTAGAAAATACGACAATGCCAGGGAAACAATGCAGATTCATTTCTTGTAATATTCTGTGTGCTGAGTTGCTAAATATTATTTATTAGTAATCTTAGAGTCAGTAGTCTTTGCATATACATTTTACTTCCTTTCCTTTATATTTCATTTGTCAATAAGTTTTAGAAGTCCTGTGAGTGAAAATGTTGATCTATTAAGTATTTAGAAAATCTAGTAAAAGTTTTCCTGGGCTCAGAAGCTTATTAATCTATTTGAAAAATATGTGTCTGGCACTGTGCTAGGCATTAAGCATACAAAAATGAATAAAAAATGAAGTATTTAAGCTCTTTCTGAACAAGATAGAAGCCACAAACTATCATACAATGTGACACAGACTGTGATATAGAATATCTGAGAGTACTTTGAGAACTTGCAGGAAAGAGAAGGTATTCTAATGAGGTCGTAGGCAATGCTTCCAAGGGAGTTTTTGTTCAAATGGAAGAAAAGGAAAAGAGATTCTAGGTGAAGGGAATAGGATGACCCAAGGCCTAGGAGTTTGAAAAAGATAGCACTTGAAGAGACGCATAGAAGAATGCTGGGCTGAGAGATTTGCATTTACCCCATAGGCATTGAGGAGCCAGGAGAGATGTGTGATATTTGAGGTTCCTGTGGATGAGCCATCCAGGTGAAGACATCAGAAGACAGTTTTAACTTCGACTGCAGGTCTAGAACTCACAAGGGAAGCTGGCTTGATAACATCCCCAAAGGAGAGAGTTTACAATGAAAGAGAAGGAGGCTGATGATAAGACATGAGAGAAAAGCAATATTTTAGTGGGTAGGTTGAAGAAAGGATATCAGAGTAGCGAGGCTTTGCCTTGTGTTTGGAACAGGCCTGCCATTAGATGCCTTTATAGTAAAAGATAAATAACAATAAATAAAATGTATTTATTTTTAATAAAACTGATGATGATGACAATGATAATAGTAGCGAATACTTATTGGGCACCTATTCTGTACCAGGCATAGCTCTAAGCATTTTCATTTAATCATACAACAACCATATGAGATAAATAGTATTGTTATAATATCATTTTCGTTTGACAGATAAGGAAACCAAGATGCAGAGGCTTTAAAATCAGTTGTCCAAGGTCACACAGCTAATAAGCACTGGGTTTAGACTTCAACAGTCTTGCTCCAGAGTTCACACTCTCTATCCGCTATCATATCTTTTAAATAGTCTAGCAATTGTTTGGGAGATGTCTTATCAAAATTACTTTCTCAACAATGTGCAGTGGTGCACATCTGTAATCCCAGCATTTTGGGAGGCCAAGGCGGGAGGATGCTTAAGCCCAGGAGTTTGAGACCAGCCTGGGCAACATAGTGAGACCCCTTCTGTTAAAACAAAGTTAAATAAAAAAGTTCTCTCTCTCCAGGAGTTAAAGGTTTCAGTGAGCTATGACTGGACCACTGTACTCTAGTCTGGGTGGCTGAGTGAGACCCTGTTTCCAAAAAAAAAAAATGCTCTCTCATACCCAAAGTCAGGGCAATAAAGGCTTGAGTTGTCAAAGTCACATAAGGTAGAGATCAATGGATTATTTTTCTTCAGATTTCCAAGTCAGCATGAGGTTGTCTGATACAAATATTATAGATGCCATGGGTAAATTGTTCTATTTCTCAGAAAGCCCTCTTGCTTCTTGTAACTGCCCCTTCCTTTTTAACCGACCAGCTTAGCCTGTTTAACATGAGTGAGCCTTAAGAATTCAATATTCCACAGGTCTCTAAGGGCCTGTTGGTGGCCATGGTAAGGGGCGTCATGGATTTGCTGATCCTTGTGACTATTGAGTATGAATTTAAGATGCATGTGGCTGAGGCTGGTAGTGGTGAAGGTGAGAAGATACAGCAGCATGAACCCAGGAGGCGGAGGTTACAGTGAGACAAGATCACGTCACTACACTCCAGCCTGGGTGACAGAGTGAGACTCCATCTCAAAAAAAAAAAAAAAAAAAAAAAAAAAAAAAAAAAAAAAAAAAAAAAAAAAAAAAAAAAAAAAAAAAAAAAAAAAAAAAAGGAGATATAGCAGCAGGTGGTAACTCTTTCAAAATACTTTATATAGAGCATGGACTAAAAATGAATGGTGGTGCCATCTTGGCAGGAGTTGACTGAACCTCAAGGTTTGTTTGTTTTTTGATGCTTCTAAGCTGACAGTCTCATACAGAAAAAGAATAAGAGTTTACATTCAGTCTAAAACTAAAATATACTCACTATCAGCATAACAGGAATACAGAAGAAGGAGAAGTCTACAGGGCCTAGAAAAGTCAGAAAAGACTTTGTCAAGGGAAAAGGATTACAACTGGTTAGGTGGAGGGGAAGGTAGCTTGATCAAAAAATGTGCTGTTGGGAATACATATAGTAAAAACAAAAGGTAAGGAGGAGACTGGCCCAAGCATCAGGTCAGATGTGTGAAGAGGAAGGTGGGAAATAAAGTTTCATAAGTAGAGTGAGGTCAGATTATGGGGCCTTCAAAGGAGTTTGATGTTTGAGTCATGGTAAAAATGGAGCAGGTGGGAATGCTTGAACTAGGAATTAATGATGAACAAGATGTTTGAAGGTCATTAATCCTAATACGTTGGATTGCAGAGAGACTGCAGGTAGGATGGACAGTTAGAAAACTGTAATTAGCAAGTGTTTGAGGTGGGTTAAGGCCTGAAGGAAGATAGGGACATAAGACTGAGAAGCAAGGAGCAAGTCCAATGGGCAGCGCAAAGCAAGGATTGATAAGGATATAGTTAGATGAAGCAGAAGGGAGACTAAAAGCAGGTTCCCTATCCTGCCTTGAGGATTAGAAGACTGAGGACATCACCAATGAGATACTTAGGAAGATAAGCCTGTTTTCATTATCAGTTAGGAAACTTTTTTTTTCTGAATTGATTCTTGTAAGAATTTTATACTGTATTGTTTCCAAGATGTGCGTCATTCTGTCTTTGAGATCAGGATGCATCTTATACTTGCTGCTGGCCAGGCAATAGTTGTGATGTCATTGCTTTTGATTGTGGATTTGTACCAGAACTTGCAGAATGGGGGCCAGTGGCTCAGAAGAAAATCTCGGAGATAATATTGGATCATAAGTACATTTTAATAAAGATAAAATAATTTTAAGTGATATGAAAGTATTCTTTCATAGTTTAATTGGCCTTTTTTTTTTTTCATTCACAGCACATATGGTAATGGGGCATCTTACAGTCAGTGGCATTTTTAAATGAATAAGGTAAAATATCCAGGACTTACTGCTTGTTTGAAATTTGCTTGCTGGAATTAAGAGAAATGAACATTTTAAAGACTTTTTTTCTTTAGAATCTTATTTCATTTATGAAGGTTGACTGGACTTGGATGCTGCCCACTAGTTAATTTAGCGTGACAAAAAATAAGAATTCTGTGTCTGGAGGCTTCACAGTCTGAGAAAATGAATGCATTATTATAAAATGTGCGCTCGTCTAAAAAGTGTATTGCCTTCCTAGGAGTGTGAGTAATGTCTAACACATAATCACAGTGCCCATCTTCATGTGGGCATGGGTCCTGTAGTGCTTGAGAAATGGAAATTATTTGACCACATCAGCCAGTACATAGTACTTTTGGTTATTTTGAATTTTTCTAATCAGGTGCTACTGAGGATGTGGTCTTTTCCCCACCTCCTGTCTTATACATATATGTGAGTGGTGTGTTCAGTGAAATTTTCTGAAATGAAAAAGAAGTCCTTAAAGCAAAGATGGTGATGATGATGATGATGATGATGATGATAAAGGGACCACTGGCGCAGAAAGCATTAGTTACCCATTCTCTTTTCTTCTCAAGGAGGAATGACTTCAGCAACATTGGTAATCTGTGTCTTTCAGCCCCAGTTTGAACTTTCCCAGTTTGAAACAGCTTGCACTACTAGATTGGTTCTTGTGTTGAAAGTTCTTAATTACAAATTAAATCTTGATCCTGTAACTTGGTAGTAATCATACCATCTACATATAACTTTATAATTTTGGGAGGACCTTTTCATCAAAGGCAGTATGAAACAGGGAGGGCTGGCATTGCGCCACTTTACAGTTGGGGAAACTGAGACACAGGGAGAGTAAATGACTTGTTTGTGTCATAGTGGTTAGTAGTCAATGTCAGAGGAGGGCTGGAACCTAGATTGGGTGACTCCTTGTTCAGTCCTCTTTTATTTTTACTTCTCTTGTTTGTATTGTTTCAGAGGTTAGAATTAGGAACAAAGTAAAACTATATCCCATTTTCTGAGTCACAGTCCCTCAGACATGTGAAGGCAGCAATTAGGAGTTGTTACTTCTTTCCCAGCCAAACATATTTCTTTTCCAGACTGTAGTAGCATAGAGACCTCCTCAAAGGTCCCTGATGTGACAAAGGTAAAGACATTTACTGAAGTCAGAGATCAACTTTCTTATCTGTGAATTGGACAAAGGCATATATTAGGCTATGGAATGTTAATTATTTCCTGCATTTGTCTTTGGCTGGCCTCCTCTAAATGTACCATAAAACACCTGAAAAAATACTAGATCATGTTGTTTTTGAGTTAAGTCACCAGCCCTGGCCAGAATCTTTTAGGCATGCCTGGAGCATTGGTTGACAAAATCCAACGAAATGGCCACCTCTGTTTCTCTGGCCATTGAGTCTTAATAGGAGGTGTGGAATGCAAACACCTTTAAAAAAAGATGCCTGTACCTCATCATATAGCTGCTGAATCAGAAATATGGGGACAGGAGTTCAAAGATGGATATTATATGGTAAATACACTTGGGAAATTCTAAGGTATCCTTGAGATACTACTGTCATACTACTGAAGCCTAAAATGACATTTTTAAAATGCTACCACCTGTCTCTATTGGCTCATACAAATCTTGTCATCGTTTGATATTGTCATGACATTCCCCAAAATTATAACTGACCCAGGCATCCCTACTCATGTACATATTCATTCATTCATTCATTCATTCAACAAATATTCATTGAGTGCTTGGTACAGTGGATAAGACAGTGAATAAGACAGTCTATATTCCACAGAGCTTGTATTCTAATGGGTAGAAGGCAACAAACAAATAAGCAGAAACATCTCTTAGGTAGTGGTAAATGCTACAAGAAAGATGAAGCTGGGTGGGGAGATAAAGAATAATAGGGGGTTGCAAGTCATTTAAACAGAATGGTTAGGAAGGCTGAGGAGGTGACATTTGAGGACAGTCCTAAGTAAGGTGAGGGAGCGTAGGAAGATCCAGGGTGAATGGTAGTCCAGGCAGAGGGAGCAGCAAGTGCCAAAGTCCTAAGGACACATTTGAACTGCTAGCTTTCATGTTAGTTTAAAATCATTGTTTGATTTTACCAGACAGGTTAGTCTTTCAGAAATATAGGATGTAATTGATCAGGGCCTGAAGGATGGACTCATTTTCTTCTCTTAGCTCCAGGTAGTTCTTATCAATACTCAGTCTACTTTTGCTGTTTGCTCTTTGTAGATGACAATGAAGAAGTTGTATGCATCTTCTATGGCATTTTTGGTTTTGTGTTTTAAGAGAGATACATTACCTCTTTGGGGGATCTGGAATCTTCCTGATAGTGAGTCAACAAGATTGGTGGACCCAACACTGGCACATGTCTCAGCCAAATTCCCTGAATGACGTCTGAGAAATGCCAAACTACTGGGAAATATCCAGCCCCCGCCCCACAGAAAGCCAAGGACAATAATATTCTTTATTAATTTTCTGGCCCTGAGTGTCTTGTCTTTTTTGTCTTTTTGTTTTTGCAGCCTAACTTTTTTGTCATCTTTGGCATTTTTCACAGGCTCCAGCTCATTCCTGGCTTTAGTTGAACTTTTCTGACATTCTTCATATAGGTTAGTGCTACTCTTACATTTCATTCTTTGTTATATGATTCTCCTTCCATCTTTTATGTGGTTGTTTTGAAGCCTGAACCCCTCAGAAAGTTTCCTCTGTGACCACATTATTTTCTCTGGAAGCCTTCTCTTTTGTCTCCTCTCCATAGCTGTTGGCAAGTATGTATATGTGTATGTTTGTGTGTGTGCCTGTACTGAAATGTCATTTTTTTAGAGGCTCTTTCCTTTTGGAGTTAGGTAGGTTCCTATTTAGAACTTCTGAGCCTAACATCATGCTTACTTAACTTTTAATTTTAATAAACACATTTATTAAGACCCTGTCTTAGTTGTGTGCACTGCTATAACAAAATAACTTAGACTGGATAATATAAAGATAATAGAAATTTGTTTCTCACAGTTCTCAAGTCTGAGAAGTTCCAGATTAAGGCCGAGCAGATTCAGTGTCTGGTGAGGGTTGTTCTCTGCTTCCAAGATGGTGCCTTGTTTCTTTGTCCTTAGAAATGTAGAAGGTGGAAGGGCAAAGGGGCCTAGCTAGATCCCTTTAACCCTTTTATAAGGCACTAATTCCATCCATGGGAGTAGAGTCCTTGTGGCCTAACCATCTCCTAAAGTCCCCACCTCTTAATATTGTTGCACTCAGGATTAAGTTTCAACGTGACTTTTGGAAGGGACATAAACTTTCAAACCATGGTTTATCCTAAATTTGTGTCTTGATTCAGCTTTTCTCTTCTTTCACAAACTCCAAGATGACATAATTTCTTTCCTTCAAGATTTCTATCACACCAGCATCACCTTCCAGTGATTTCTTCTTGTTAGAATTATGATAGAGAAGCTGTTAATCTTCATTTATAGCATTGCAATTGAGAGCATGGGAAAATCTGGGTTCAAGTTCAACTCTACCACTTACTCTCTCGGTTGACTATAGGCAAATTGTTACGAAGACTGAAATAGTGCACACCAAGTTTTTTAGGGTAGTTTTTGGTATAGTTCTAGTCCTTGATAATTGCAATTGGTTACCATAATCATTATCAGCATCAATATCATGATTCTGAGAAAAGAAATCATTGTCAAGGTAAGTCAAGAATGAACAGGTTCTCTAAACAAGTGTCTGGACTGTTGACATTCCCCTAACTATAATATTTTAAGTCTGTAAAAATATTTCTAATCTGTATTCAGAAAATATGCTTCACACCTTCTGTTCCTGAGAGCTTCAATGTCTTTTTATACAGCAGTTTAACTGTCTTCAACTTCTGGCCCCAAACTTATATATTCAAACAATCATCAAGATGTTCAACAGAATAAAGGGCCTTACCAATATCAAACAAGCACCCTTTAAAAGTACTCTGTAAAAGTACCCTGTAATTTAGAAGTCAGGTAGACAGTTACATGACCACATAAAATCCTGTTACTGTTAGGAATGGTTACTACTCCTTCAAATATATACCAAATCACCTTTAAGTTGGTTAGACTTTTGAATAAGGAGAGAGAAATGGCTCAACTAGTCTTTTTAGAATAAATAATTATCCCATGCTGTTAGAATGGTATGGAATAATCTGAGAGGGATTGTGGGAGTTTGGACTTCAATTTGAAATATATAATGAGTTGTTCATGTTGAAAAACTGACCAGAATGAAAGAATGTTGGAGTTATTAGCTAATTCTCTTCTGATAGAAGTTGAGCTAAAAGTAAACTTCCTGTTTACTTCTTCTCCTTTCATGTGAAGTCAAGACAATGCATGTCAAAGATATCTGTGCTTTATTCATTCATTCAGCAGTTATTTACTGAGTATTTGCTGTATATCAGGTACTGTTCTGGGCATTATAATTATAGAGGTAAATGCAAGGTGCCTGTCTTCATGGAGTGTACACTCTACATGAGGGGATTAGATTTAAATGAGAGAATAATTCAGAAAGAATTTCAGATAGTGCTGAGGACTGTGAAGAAAAGAGAACAGGATAATGGAATGGGTAGTGCAAAGAGAGAGGAAATGAGATACTTAGAGACAGGAATGATGCTAAGTTTCAGATCTGGGGAGAGTTCTCTGAGGGGAAACTGGGTTTTATATTTTATCCAATATGGACTGAGAAGCCATTTAGAGGTTGCAAGCAGGAGAGTAACATGTTCTGGATTTCATCTCACAGCAGTTCCCTTGTCTTCTTAGGATAGTGCATTGGAAAGAAATCAGACTGGATGTGAGGACTCCAGTTAAGAGTCTGGTTGAGGAGAAAAAGGGTGGTGGATTGGACAAGAGTTGGAGAAGTGGGGATGGAGAAGAGTGACTAGAGTCAAGATGCGTTTTGGGTTCTGATGTGACAGGAACTCCCAATAGACACAGCTGTGTGGGGTGGTAAGGTAGAGGGATGTTTCTGACCTGCCTGTCGGGTGGAGGGTGGAACCCTTTGTTGAGATCAGAAAGGTAGAAGAGCTGGCTTTTTGGAGAGGGTGGATATAGAGAGGAAGGAATGAAAAATTAAAATTGGGGCTTGAAAAGTCTGTGAGGCATCCATGAGGAGTTATTAAATAGCCAGAGGGATAGTCAAAGAAAGAGGGAAATTGGGGAGCATTAACATGTTCATAATATTAATACTATGGGAATAGGGGAGATCAACAAGAAAGAGAGTAGAGAGAGAAGAAAAGAGGACCTAGGACAAAGCCCTGGAGAAATTAGTTTAATTAGTGGGTAGAGGAAGACGAGGTTGAAGACTGAAAAGGAACAGCAGAGAAGTGGGGAAAATCAGCCAGATAGTTTATTGCTAAATCCAAGAGAAGAGCTTACAGAAGCTCTGAAAGTTGTCCACCATGTGAAATTCTACTGGGAGATTAAGAAGCGGAAGGCAGGAAAGGCCCATCATAGTGGCCAGATGGAAGTCATTGTGTTTTAAGCAAAAGTGTTTTGAGTGGAGTGTAGGTGGGTGGAGAAAAGATTGCAGGGAGTGAGAGTGAATGGGATGGGAGGAAGCAGATGGAGATGGTGACTGCACATAGTTCTTCTAAGAAGCTATGAAGGGGCGGAACCTGGGGGGGATATGAGTCATTGCAGAAATATTAGACATTTCTGAGATGGCAACTGAAAGAAAAGTTTACCTAAGAGAGGACTGAGTGATAAATAGTAATTACTCTGTGGTTTAAAGGGTAGAAATGGCTTGAGGTCAAGGTCTCTGACCTCTTTTTAGCTTAGGACGATCTGTCTTCCTCCTTTGTTTCTCCCAAGAGGACATTGTTTGAGCCTCCATCTATGACTGAAACTAGCCTGTCCTTGCACATTTTATTAACATGAGCCAATAAATTTGCTTATATTTTTATGGCTTAAGATGTTTCCCATAGAGCCTTTTTGTTGTCTGTATGGTACATATGTCTATGTCTATGTGATACATATATACATAATCATATAAATATACTGTCTACATGGAGTTTCTTAGAATTAAGAAAAAGCACAGTTACTCTATAGTTTAATAGCCATCTAAGGAAAGGGGGAAGAAATGAATAAAAAGTAATACATTTTATTATAGTGTTGTTTTTTAGATAGCATATATAGCATTTACTTTACCAGTTCAGTGTAAATTAACAAACATTTAGAACTTGAAATGAAATCAGAGGTCATCTGGTTTAGCTTCAATGAGTAGAGAAAATGGATGCCTAAAGGGAGCCAATGACCCGTAGAAGGAAAGGACCTAGGACCTGGCTTTCAACTTAGGAACCAGGGCTTTGGAGTCACATAGACCTGAGTTTGAGCTCTGCCTCTGCCACTCATACCCATGAAACTCTGGGCAAATTATTTAGCTGCTCTGTGTCTATTTTTTAATCTGTAAAATGAAATTATAAGATATTGATTTTATAGTTATGAGGCATAGATGAGATTGCAAATTAATTAGCAAGGTGTGTAGCACAGAAATTTCTTGATTAGTGTTAAATCTATAGTGTCACGAGATCTTGAATGAATTAGTAGTAAGCTGAAAAAAATGAAGATCATTCTAGTATATAAAAATCATACCTTCTTCTCTTGTCTTCTTACTGTTTTTGGGTAAGCCAGTTATTCCATTTTGCAATTGAAATTATTTGGATAATTATTGATTCACATGAAGTTATAAGAAATAATGCAGAAGGAACTTGTGTACAGTTTCCCCCAATGGTAACATTTTGAAAAACTGAATAAAATATCACTCAATAATTTGATGTTATGAACAAAAAATATTTTTACTGGCTAATGGCTATTAAAAAATCAGAAAATTCAATTTTATATAACTTGGGACTAAAGCAATATCCTGAATTTGTGTATCTGATGGAATCATTAGACAAATGGATCTAGTGCAGCAGACTTCTGACTTTGCTCTGACTTGGTAACCTTGGCCAAGGCACTTAACTTTTATGTTCTATAGCTAATTTTAAATTGGGACAAAAGTACCCATCTCTGCTTAATTCATGGGAATGTTCCAGATTAATTAGATACTGTGCATATGTATCCCCTGCCTATCTCTCTTGCCACCTTTCTCTATATACTACCTATGTTTTCCTTTTCCTTCTTTGCCAAGTCATAATAATTTTCTCAGTTTTTAAAGCACACCGTGTTCTATCTCATTTTTGTACATTTTTTTTTTTTTTTGAGATGGAGTCTTGCTCTGTTGCCAGGTTGGAGTGCAGTGGCACAATCTTGGCTCACTGCAACATCCACCTCTGGTTCAAATGATTCCCCTGCCTCAGCCTCCCAAGTAGCTGGGACTACAGGCACATGCCACCATGCCCAAATAATTTTTTTGTATTTTAGTAGAGATGGGGTTTCACCATGTTGGCCAGGATAGTCTCGATTTCCTGACCTCGTGATCCTCCTGCCTCAGCCTCCCAAAGTGCTGTGATTACAGGTGTGCGCCACTGTGTCCGGCCCATTTCTGTACATTTTCTAATGCTGTTCTCCTATGTCTATCTTATTCCCTTCTTACTCTGCCTCCTAATCTATACATACACTTACCCTTCCTCCTTCTCTTCTTTCCATCCTCACTCTATCTCTCCCTAACTCCTGCTTAATGTTTGAAATCACAACTTTTGCAAAATCTTCAGGGGAAGCTCTGCATAACCCCCAGACCAGATTAGGTCCCCACACTGTGTGTTACCTTCGCATCCTGTGCATCCATTCACAGCACTTTACCCTACATCCTTATTGTGCTTTGTCGAATATCTGTTTTTACCAGTATGCGAAGTGAGAGCAGGAAAGAGTTGCTTTATTCACCCCTTCATTGTACTTATCACAGTGTCTGCCACAGAGTGGAGCCCGATAAATACCCATTGATTGAGTGAATGAATACATTTAATAAACATACACTAGCTTTTTTGGAAGGAAACACTGTGCAGATCAGGTGGAACTGTGGATGGTATTTCTATTTAGTATGTGACTCATCTACGTTGAAGGCTGTTAAATGTTTAAAAATACATCTTTGTATGATAGTTTGGTTTTCCTTCTTTCCTTTCTTTTGTTTTCATGTCAGAATTACTGTGTAATTATTCTTGCAAAACACCTCAGATGGTGGCCAAGATGAATTTTTAAAGGGAAGACAAGCCCAAAATAGAGATGAATGTTTACTGTGGTGCATTAAAGCACTAAAGAGTTGTGAACGTGAAGCTCTCACCAGTCTTCAGTATGCATCATGTTATCTTGGTACAGGAGCAAGTTGCCACTTCTCATTTTGGCTCAGGTGGTAAAACTTCCCATTTTAGGCCAGTTGAGGTTGTCTGTGCTGCATGCATATGAATGCCAAATATGAGGCTTAAACTCCAAATATGTGGCTGAGATAAAAGTAAATTGTACTCTCTGCTTTGGTGTCTTATACTGACTTAAAAAAAATCAAATAAGAAGAAATATTTTTACCTATGTCAACTGAGATTTCATTTGTTTTTTTCTTTTTCTCCTGTAGAAGAGGACTTATAAATGATCACCTTTGGAGTACTAGCCTTGATTTATCCCATTGTTTCTGGTTTTTGCTTTTTCTATCTCTGGTGTTGGAACAGCCCAGTGAAACCAATTCTCTTCTATACTCAGCAATTCCATTGAGAGGGAGGAGCAGAGACTGCTTTCCTTGTTTCATTTCCAGTCACTAAGAAGATATTTCAACCCTTGAGGAGTCTATATCAGAGATCCTAGATACCTAGATCTTATAGGTGGTTTATTATCATAATCATCAGGCAAACTTATAAAAAGTGCAGATTCGGGGACCCATGCCCTAAAATTCTTATTCAGTACATTCAGAGTAGGACTGAAAATCAAGCTCTTTTGATGATACTAATGTATAACCAAGTTTGGAAACTACTGTTTGGGAATCCCAAATGCTTGAAAACCTTTGTGACTCTTTGGTGTCTTTGGGCTAAAATCCCAAACCTTGGGCATGGTCCTTTGGGGTCTGACTTCTCCTGGTCCATTGCTTCAGCTTCTTTTCTGCACTTGACCCCTTCACACTCTTCTACTGAACCAAGCTAACTACTTGTAGGTTACTGATTATACAATGGATTTTCTTAACTTTTGGACATGGTGGAACATGTCTTGCCCCCTTCATATCCTGGGTAATTCTTACTTGTCTTTTGGACTTCTCTCACGTCCTCTGATTGAGTTGGGCTTGTCTGGTCTCTCCTGGTGCCTTATCTCTTTCCTTTCCTACTTATTAATTTGTCTTGCATGTAGTGGGGATAAATAAATAATTATGCATGGAATAAGTTGCTTGCTTAATTTTCTGTCTTTCCTACTGTATTATGAGCTCCTTTAAATAAGACCTGCATCTTTTCCACTTTGTAGGCCTAGTGCACATGTTGGCATGTGGAGAGCACTCAACAAATCATAGTGAAACATTTAAATTAATACCTGATATTGAAAACAAAGAATCCTGTCCTTTGGGTAAAAGATCCTGCAGCAGTTGTTGTTCTGAGTTGGAAAACATTTGCCTATTACAATAGACATGTATTTTACTAGAATAAAAAAGAACTTGAGCCATAAACAGTAATTGATATTGGGAATATTAATAGAAAGACAGAGAAGCATACCGTTAAATTGTTCTGTATGTATTTTAAAGTGTTTTATTTTTATATAGGTAATAACATCATATGTTACAAATCCTAATGCTACAATAGTATGCAGGGAAGAAAGAATCTCCTTCCTGCCCTATTTCTCAGCCACCATTTCTCCAACCCAGATTCAGTCAACGTTTTAGTTTTATACCTTTCACAAGACAAATGGTGACATAGGCTGCATGCTGTCTCTTTGCTTTTTATTTACTGGTTTGTTTTACTGGCAAACATCTTCTCTAAATGAGTGAATACACAAGGAGATTCTTTTTATCTTTGATAATTTCAATCTATTCCACTCTATGGATGCATTCCAATTCATTTTACTAGTCTATTATGGATGGATTTTTAGGTGACCATTTTAAATTCTGTATCTGTGAATTCATTTTTTCACTCATGTCATTTTGCTCGTGCACTTGTATATGTAGGAAATTTTTCAGAGCTTTATCTGCTAGGTTATTGAATGTGTGCTTTGTAATATTACCAAACTGCCAAAATGGCTATGATATCAATTGTTCTGTTAATTGTCACCACCAACCTCAAATACCTGGGACCTTGTGGGCTTGGGCCATCAAGCAGATGGTCTTTTAGACTCTGTAGTATGTTCTGTAATATGTACATTTGGCTGAAATGAGTTGAAGGTATTTCAGGGTACCTGGAACTCTGAAGCTACCTCAGCTACCTGAAGTCACCATTGAGGCTGAGTTTCTGGAATGTTAGTGTTTATCTATTAATCATTTATTTAGGGGTCATTAGTTAATTAATAATTAAATAAAATGATGAAACAGAAACATTTTCTCATTGGGGTTTTATCAGCATTTCCACCATTGATCCTTGGAAAGGGGACTTATATATGATTAAAGTTGGGAATTTGGAAATCATAGGAAGTAACAGCAAAGTTGACAGTTGACTGAAATAATTAAAAGGAGGCCTAGGAGGACATGGTTCTTGCCTGAACACCTACCAGTCATGACTAATGAGGAGAATCATCCCTCCTCCTATCCTTTCCATTTTCATGAGAGATCATGACAACAGGCTGCCCTTTCTGATGGAATTTCACATAGTGCTGGAGCCAGGTTGACCATCATTTTCTTTATTTTGGTTTGCATTTTTGTCCTGAGGCTATAAATTTTTTTCTTAGGTAACTTTTCTGGCATAAGAAAATGATAATGTCTGTTGTTTCTCAGGCATACATTTTACCTGAAATACTTAATAGAATGATTGATATTCATTGTAACTTATAATGAGATGAGCAGAACCTAGGATCATGAACACCACATTTTAAATGTGATTTTATTTTAAGTAAGATTCATGATTTCCTGGTATTTTTAAAATTTTTAATAAAAATTTAGGAAATTCAGAAATGTATCTCAAAAAAGAAACAAAATGTTTCTAAATTTATCATATGAATGCAGAAATTATTGATATTTGGTATATTTTCTTTGGACTTGATGATATAGATTTTTTCACATACTTAAAAGCTTATGCTGAGTAATCTATGTGGCATCCTGCAATTTCAACCATATTAATATCATATATTTTTTCAGGTTAAAAATTATTTTACATGATTTTAATGAGATATTAATATTCTGTATTATGCATACAACATAACATATTTAACCATTCTCCTAATGTGGGATATTTGTGTTTCTATTTTCAGCTCTTATCAAATATGCTGCAGCTAATAACTTTATCTGTGAATGAGTCTGTGTTTATGACTGTCTTGCTATGTATATTGCAAGTGGAAATACCAGATCAAATTGAATTAATATTGTTTAAACTTTTGATACAAAAATGCCAAAATGCTTCCACGGCAAGACTCTGCTAATTTATACCTCCATCATCAATTTATGAAATTGTCCATATCAGTATATTCTTTTAACATTATTAGTTTTTTAAGAACATGCACAATTATATCTTCTTGCTTACATTTTAAATATTATTATTAGTGAAGTCGAGTATTTTAAAAGTTTGTTACCCATTTTTTCTTTCACTTTTTGTTAAATATCTGTCCCTCCCTATCCTTTTGTATTTCTGTCCTTAGGAGACTTGCTGCTTTTTCTCAAAGATTTGAATGTTCTTTTTATATAAACTATATTTCAATGGTCACAGATATTTTCTCCAGGCAATTCCAGCTTTTTTGCCTTTTAATTTTCTCAAACTTAGTATATTCAACAATTTTTTTATATGAAATCTAATATTTTACTTTGTGAATTCTTTCTCTGCTTTTATGTTGAGAAATCCTTTCTATATCCATAGTGATGATAAATATTCATCTGTATTTTCTCCTGTTTTAAAAATAATTTCATTAAAGGATAAATTCTTAAAGGAGTAATTCTATAATGTGTCAGGTGGTGGCAAATTGCAGAGAAGCAAAGTGAATCAAGTAGAAGAGGTATGTGAAGTGTGGTTGTGAAGGAAGGCCTCACTTACCAGATGCACCTGAGCAGAGACCAGTGGGGGTAGGGGAGGGAGTGAAGCCAATATGCCTGGTGCTCCAAGCCAAGGGATCAGCAAAAACAAGGGTCCTTCATGGGAGCACACTCAGTTCAACAGCTATCAGAAAGGCTTGTATGGCAGGAGCAGAGTGAGTGCCTGGGGGAGAGCAGGTGGAAGTGAGGCCTGAATTTCAGAATAGGCTGGGGGCAGGAGCATTCTAGCCTCTCATGAACCATTTTGGGTAGCTGGGTTTTTACTCTGAATGACACAGGAGTCATTGCAAAGACTTACATATGGGAGTGACCTGACATGACTTACTTTTTTTTTTTTGAGACAGAGTCTTGCTCTGTCACCAGGTGCCAGGCTGGAGTGCAGTGGTTCAATCTCGGCTCACTGCGACCTTCGCCTCCCGGTTTCAAGCAATTCTCCTGCCTCAGTTTCCCAAGTAGCTGGGGATACAGGCGCACGCCACCACGCCCAGCTAATTTTTGTATTTTTAGTAGAGATGGGATTTCATCATGTTGGCCAGGATGGTCTCAATCTCTTGACCTCATGATCTGCCCGCCTCGGCCTCCCAAAGTGCTGGGATTACAGGCGTGAACCACTGTACCCAGCCGTGACTTACTTTTAAAAAGGATTATGTTAGCTGCTTGAGAAAGCATAGATATCTAGAAGAAAATGTACAGGCAGAGGAAAACCCATCACAGGGACCCATGGGTGGGAGCAGTCTGGCATGTGGGAGAACCAGTGACAAGCTGAAAGAGGAAGGAGAGGAAGATGGAGATGAGGTCAGAAAATGTGGGAGGTGGGTGGTAGAAGCTTTGGGGAAGTAATATTCTTTCAATTTCTTATCTTCTTACTGGTTATCTAGTTCTTTTACTTCTTGAGTTAATTTGCTATTTTATAGTGTATCAGAAAGTTATCTATTTACATATCCATTCTTTTCAGTATTCAACTGTTATTTTCTCTTAGAATCTTTTATCAATCTGTATATATCATGTATACCCTTCTTCCTTTAGAAATTTGTGCTTTCTTTCTTATAAACATGCTAAAATCTATGCCTAATCTATTAAAAAATATTTCAAATAAATAAGAAAGAGATTGATGTAGCAGTTTAGTTGCATTCAGATGTATGTTACAAACCCTACTGCAAAGATTGAATCCAGTGGGGCTTTATTTTTCTCACATCACAGGAAACCTGGAGGAAGGCAATTAAGGACTAGTTCATCAGCTCAAGGAAGGCCTCCAGGATACAGGCTTCTTCTACTGTCCTAAACATGTATGTGGCTATCATCCTCATGTTGACAAGATTGATGCCTTATTTCAGACATCACATTCTGCATCCCAAGCAGGAGGAAGGAGGAAAAGGTCAGAAGACAGCTGAAACTGTCTTTTCACTAGGAAACAAACCATTTTCCTGGAACCTCAGTAGTAGGCTTCTGATTACTTCACGGTCAGAACTGGGTCACACCACTGCTCCTAGTGGGCACGTTGCTGCCTTGAACACCAGCTATACCTTCTTACTAAGGAAGAGGGGACTAACAGTGTTTGCAACAATGGATAGCCTGTAGAAAAATGGGTACGGATGAGCTCAAAAGAAAAATATACAAATATACATGTTCTAGTCAATATATGTAAAAATTACAAAATCTGTCACATTCCAAAATGCAAACTAAAACAGTCAGTTACCACTTTTATCCATCATGTTGGCAATTTAAATAAAAATGATAACACTTAAATTTAGCAAGCATAGGTAAAATGGCATTGTTTTATGCTGCCAGAGGTATAACCTTCCTGGGAACAATTTAATCATTCATGTGGTGTGTGTGTAAGTGTGTCTTATTGAGGGTTAGCTTTGCATTTCCCTGATCACTAATGAAGTTGAGGACCTTTACACAACTTTTGTAAACATTCAGATTTCCTCTTTAGTGAGTTGCCTGTTCAAGTCTCTTGACCATTTTTCTACTTAATTATAGTTCTTTTTAATTATAAATGTGAAGAAGTTGTTTATATTTTCTAGATACAAGCCATTTGTCTGGGATATGTGTAGCAACCATCTTCTAATAAGTAGCTTGTCTTTTCAGAGCTCTCTTAATAATTTATGAACAGAAGTTTTAAATTTTAATGTTATAGATTTACCATTTTTTTATTGTTAGTATGTTGTATGTCCTGTTTAAGAAATGTTTCCTTACTCCAACTTCATGAAGATATTTTCCAATATAATGTTCTAGAGATTTGTTTTTACTTTCATATTTAGTAAAAAGACTACCCTCTCCAGTCTTTTTACTTAGTAATATTACCTTTGCCCTAGTTTGAATGTTTTCATATGCATTGGTTTCTTTTTGAGCTTTTGCTTCTGTTCTGTTGGTCTATTTGTCAATCACTGCACAGTACCACTCCTAAGTGGTACCACTCTTAGTTACCATAGTTTTAAAATAACTTTTGATATCCAAGATTTAGCAAGTTCTTCCCCATTTCTTCCTGTTAGTTCCGAACCTATAAAGTCTTTCATTTACCTTTACTTTAGAAATTACAGCATACTTCCTTGACCTATTAACTTCTAATATTGACTGAAGTATGCATGTGTTTTATGTGTATATTTATCAAAGGCTAAAAATAGTATCTCTGTCCTCTTTCCAAATAATGCAAGGATCTAAATGCCATTTCACTACAATCTTCTCATTCTTATATATAATATTACAGTGGTTCAGTATTTACTTATACCTGCTTTCTGATAATCCCCAAATAAACCATTATTGCTATTTTGTTGTTATTTTTTGTAGCCAGTCAGTAGTTCTAGGTAGACTTACCAACATGACAACCAGTTTATTTATGTATTATTATTTTTGCATTTCCATGTTTCTTCTGGATTCTGTCTGGCTTCTAAGAAGGAGCATCTTTTATGGACAGTTCTGTGAGTGATATAATCTCTCTGTCTTACTTTCTGGAAAATATCTTGTTTTGCTTCATTAATGAGTATAATGTTGCTGAGTATAGAATTCTAAAGTGATAGTTATTTTTTTCTGAGTTCCTAGAAGATAATCTTGGGTGTCCTTAGGAGATTTTTTTTTTCATTGCTTTCTGTCATCTTTTGTAGCTGATGAGAGAAGTATGTAGCTGATGAGAGAACACAATTATGGTTTCCTTGTTGGTAGTTGTTTTCTGTTTGCTTTAGCTGTTTCCTCTTTTCTTTAAAATAGTGCAGTTTTACTTGTGTTAGCTGTGGTAGGTTTAGAAATACTGGAGACCTGTGTTTTCCTTCTATTATGGAAAGTTTTCAGTCATTACCTTGAATATTCTCTCCCTCATTCTCTCCTCTTTTATTTTAGAATTTATACACAGGGTTGAGTATTCTATGCCTCATGTTTCTTAATGAATCTTTCATATTTTTTATTTCTTCATTTCTCTGTGCTACATTCTGCATGATTTTCCCAGGTGTATCACCTCCCTTATTGCCTCTCTCTTTAGTTGGTTCCTTTTTTGTACCTTTTCAAAGCAACATTTTATTTCCATAGAGTATATTCTAGTCCTTTCTACTCATTCACCATATTTATCTAGTAGTCTATTTTAGATTTTTCTTTCTTCAGTTGTGGGGGTACAAATTATTGTCTGTTTTTATCTGCTTAGTCTTCCTCATCATGTTCTATTTCCTTTTGTGTTTCATAGGTTTTGTGAGTTCCTCTTCTGCAGGAGTTTTGATGGTTATTGTTTACATGTACATTTTTGAGGGGAAGATTCCATGTGTCCTGCCTTCTCATGGACTGGGTGGCATTTTGAGTTCTGTGGTTTCATGTAGGGAGACTGAATGCTAGCTTTCACCTCATGTGGTCCCAACTTCATTTCTTTTCTCTCTTCATATTTTTTATGGCCCAAACCCCTATGTTCTTAAGCTTAAATCTAAAGTCCATTTGGACTCCAAGTGTATCAATTCCTGCCTCTTGTTCAGGAATCAAGTACCTTCTTTGTTTCTATAGCTGGGATATTCCATTTCTTAGTTTCAAGCTTGGCTTTGTAATGTTTTCTTTGTTGTATCTGCATGAGTCAATTAAATGTGTTAGTAATGTGGTTTTGGTTCATCATGTCCTTTTTTCTCCCCTTTATATCTGTTTTATTGTCAATATCTTCTACTTTCTGCCCTTAGCATTTATTATTAGTTACTAAAACAACTTTATGCCAACATTGGAGAAGGTTTATAAAAAATAGAAAAATTTCCCTATACTCCCATATTGAGTCAAAATGATCTGTTTTATTCTCTAGATATCCTTCAAATCTTTATTCATAGGGTGCTGTTGTTACAATCATGCCATATATTTAATTTTATATTATAACTCTCTTCTGGTTTACATTTTGCCCATATTTCTTTGTAATCTTCAAATTACCATTTTAATGGCTCTATGATAGCCTCTTGAATTGGTGTACTCTATCATGCTCGCAGAGTTTGTTTTCTGAGTTTCATGGTTTATGCAAATTTCCCCAGAATATTTTTGCATTTATAGTGTTTGCATTATTTTCTGTGGCTAAAATATCAGGAGGGAGGACGTTAAATTAAAAATTCTTAACCAGGCATTGCCAATTTGACCTTTGAATGGCTTTTCATTTTACAGTGACATTAGGAATAAATTCACATATCGACATAAATGTAATACCTACTGTGTAGGAAACTGTGCATTTTGAGTGGCATAGTGACAAATAGGACCTGCTTCAAGTTTCAAGGAATTTACAGTGAAATCAAGGATGTAGACATACTATCAACTTTTATAATATTAGGGTAAATTAAACAAGTGGTGCAGTCAAAATCTAATTATAGAAGGGATTTTATGGAACAGCTTGTATTTCAGCCAGGGTTAGAGGAAGGGGTGGAATTTCCCGTGCAAAGAGAGGCTGGATAATATTCCAGGCTGAGAGAACTTAGTGGACAAATAGCCAGAGGTGTGAAAAAGTCTGCAGTGCATTTGGAAAATATTGAAGTTGATGGTGTGGCTGGAATAATGGGCGAGAGAAAGGAGCAAGTGGGAAATGAAGGAAGGTTTCAACTTGTAGATTTGAAGTACGTTGCTGAAGGATTTTGGATATAATCAGCCAGAATTTTTATTTCTGCCACTAATTGCAAATGCTGGTTTAAGAAAAGCATGCACTGTAGAATCATTTGTGGTTGGCAGAACCCACCAGTCTCCTATTTTATAAATGAAAATAATTTCTATGGAAATTAAGAAACTTTTTCAAGTTTACTAGGAGTGTATCTGAAGGCAAACTTGCTCCCTCTTCCAAGAAAAACTTGTTTACCATCTGTTTGTAACTCACTACTAAGTGCTTGGAGGATAGAAAATAAATACAGTATAGGGCCAACTTCTGTAGCCAGCTAGGGGAGAAACAAATCAATAATCGTAAAATGGCAGGATAAGACAGTAATAGAAATGAGTGACGGGTATTCTGAGAACACAGAAGAGGGGAAGCTATTTCAGCTTGGCAAGAAGGATGAAGAGTGAAAGATGGTGGCTCTATTAAAACATAAAGGATGGAGAGGAAGAAGTTTGCCAGGTATACTCAGGCCATGGTGAAGGAAGGGGGTTTCAGCCTGAGCAGAGGCATGGGGTAGGAAACAGTATGGTGGATGTAGGAACCAGAGCAACTCTGCATTTGTGGGAGAATCACATCTGAGGCAGAGAGTGGCAGGATATAAAGCCAGGGCTAGATGGTGTTTGCTGTGGTAAGTAGTATGAGCTTGACTTTTTAGGCAGCCGAGGATCTTAAAATATTTAAGAGGAAAACTTGGCAGAACTTTCTGATTGACTGGGTGTGGGAGCAAGGATGGGAGGGAGAGAAGAGCAAAATATGATTCTCTGGTGGACTTCTTTCTTCTCTAGTGGAGTTCATCAAGATTTAAGATGATAGTGGTTTCGTTTCAGTAGAAGCAGTGCGGTGTGGTGTCCTGTGGCAGTGAAGAAACCGTCATGGGACATATGGAGACTCCAGTGTTCCTGAAACACCTGAGAGGACATCCAGGGACATTTGGCGGTCACTGCCAGAGGCCATGCACATTGTCCAGTTTTCAGTGGTTCCTCTTCATTGCTAAGAAGCTTGAAGATATACAGAATGCATTTAATAGTTTTCAGAAAACATTTTTAAGTGGACAGTCTCAAATGCACAACAGAAAAGCTGAATCAGAATTTTTTTGGATGGCATATCTTATTAGTAGAGAATAATGACAATATTAGGTGATAAGAAATAGCAACTAATATTTATGGAGTACTAACTGTTTTCCATGTAGGGTGTTAAATGCTTTACATTCATGATCTGATGTAATCCTTGCTATAATCCTTACTCAAGGAAACAAAGGCACAGAGAATGTAATTACTCGCACAAGGTCACTAACTCCAATGCAAACCCTAAGGCATGCCAACTCCAGAGCCCACACTTAGAAACTCCAGGCCATATTGCCTCCCTGTGAACTGATATGCAGACAAGTGTGGTGCCACTTCGAGATTTTCTGGGTTCCGCTGTTAAACAATGACATCATTAAGTCATCCATGTAAAATAAGAGATTGAGTCCTCTATATCTGCTGTGTTTGAGGAGTGGCAGGATGTGGGATAAAAGAAAGAAACTGGATTGTTTCTGAAGCCCTCTGAATTTGTAATAGAACTACGGCCTCCTCACACCAAAATTATAAAATAACCTGCATCACTGTTTTTCTTCTGAAAGAATTTTCTTACTAAACACGTTAATGTGAGAAGACAAAACCAAACCACCAAAGATAATATTTGAATATTGATAATATTCAAACCTCATTTGAAATCAAACCATTAGAACCAGGAAAGAAAAGAAAATGTGACCATTTAATTCCCCAGCAAAGATACATATATGGAAACATAATTTCTATCACTGGTGATAGGAGAATTTGCTATTGAGGATTTCATGAGTTGAGAAGAGTAATTTTTCAAATGAAGGTGATAAAAGCCTGTATAAATGATATAGTCATGTATTGCTTAATGATGGTGATATAGTCTGGGAAATGCATTGTTAGCTGATTGCATCACTGTGGGAACATGGAAGACTGCACTTACACAAGCCTGGATGGTATAGCTTACTACATACCTAGGGTACATGGTATGGCCTGTTCGCTCCTAGGCTACCAACCTGTACATGTTACTGTATTGAATACAGAAAAAACTTTAACACAGTGGTAAGTATTCGTGTGTCTAAACATGGAAAATGTACAGTCAAAATATGGTATTATAATTTTATGGGACCACCATCATATATGTAGTCCATTGTTTACCAAAATGTGATAATGAGGCTCATGACTGTATTTCATCTTTGCTAAAATAAAACTGAAGGCCTCATACCAAATAGAGAAGATTGGCCATATCTATACGTATATGGGTGTGGATTGTATAATTAATTTCTACTTAGTATCCTTTGCTTCTTAGAACCTTTAAGTTCCCTCAACTAAAAAAAAAAATCCTTCTTGATTTCTTCTGTTTGTTAAAGATATTTTGCACATAAAAGAGCTTTTATTTTTATTTTCTTTGACTGGTTCTCCACTCAAAAATTTAATGCCTGTATGATTTAGAATTCTTATAAGATTTAACTTTCTGTCTTTTTACAGATATAAAGTGGCATTGTAGGATTTGGGGTCCATTTTCCCTCAGCTTCCTGTTTCTTGCCAGTAGCTTCATTGCAAAAACCACTCTACCATCTGCGCTGCTTCCTTTTCTATTTCCACCCCCAGTTCCCTCGTTTCCTAATTACTCCCAACAGGAGTGACTCAAACATATATTGGAAGCAAGATTCCCACAGTTGCCAAATAGGAGCAGGGAAGTGCCACTTACTAGGTTTTCACAAAAGGAGTCATTGTGTATCTGGGTTTTCATCTACCAGAGAAGAAAAGGAATGCTCAAGGAAAGTCAAGTCTTAGGGCAAAAAAAGTAGCATAATAAATACATTAGAAAATGGCACTTTCACACTTCCATTTCTGTTACATCTTGTGGTAGTCTTTAGGGCTGTTCAGAAGTACATGGCTCCCTTCCTTTTGTGGGCTATAGTACAGTATAGTTCCATGCTAGTATAGTACTCAGATATGGCCATATGACTTGGCTTGTTTTAGCCAATTAAATGTGAGTGGCCTTGACAGGTGTTACCCCTGAGAAGAAGCTTTAAAAGCCAATAGCTTTAAGAGCATACTTTGATGTCTAATTTTTGACAGTAGTTGCTCTATTAACTTGAGTCTTTAAGTGACAGTGTGAACAGAGCACCCTTCCTGCAGCAGCTGACTTATAATGGGCAGGTAACATGAGCAAGAAAGAAACCTTTGTTGTTTTAAGTCACTGAGGTTTGGGGACTGATGTTAGAGTGGCAGAATCTACTCTATCCTGACTAATACACTGAAACGGTTTTCACATGTATAATCTCATGTAGTTAATGGATTCATATCTCCTAATTCCTCCTATACATGGATCAAAGACAATTGGAAGACTTAAACATTAAAGTGTTTTTAAAGCATTCACTCGAAAAGAAATTTTGTCTGCATCCATACAGTAGTTTTGTCTTATATATCTGCCACTGCTTCAGAGGCTCTGTGAGGGCAGAGATAAGGTCTCATTCTTTTTTAATCTCAGCACTTGGCATAAGGTGTGTCATTTATTGGGTACTTAATACTATTAGATTAGTGAAGAGGACTGAAAAACTGCCTGGCACATGATAGGTGCTGAATAAATATTTGTACATACATTAATGTTGTTAATAGTAATGTCAATGTTGTTAATGTTAATATTAATATATGTACCAAATATTTATTCAGCACCTATCATAAAATTAACTAATGTTGGAAATTAATTAATTAAATCAATTAATGTTGGAAATGCGTTTTGTACAATTGTTTGTGATTATACAAAGTACATTTCCAGCATTTCATCCCCTAGGCAGCTCTTGGGCTAATCAGGCACAAAGAAGCAGTTTAATGTGGACCCTCAAGTTGTATTTTTTCCTGCCAGCAGGGCCTTTAAAGCCTTATTTAAGGAAGTGCCATTATTACAACTTTGGCCGGAGGGATGATGCACAGGCACATAAACTGGTTTGGATTTTGCTGCTGAGCTTGCATCGTGACCACCTTTCCACTGGGCATTATCATTAGGGGGATATTCTGATGCTAAAGCTTGGCCAGTGTGCAATTATTGATTCAAAGTTTATTATCTCAGCAGGGATTGTGAAGAGTTTCATTTGTTTTCAACATTGCCTAATACATGTTATTCTGACGTACTGGGAAATTATCAGTGTGGCTGGTTTGTATGCTCTCCTTGGTCCAGTGAAAGTTCCACCTTACTCCTTGGCCCCTGCCAGCTCCTATTTTCTTTCTTTTTTCCCAGAAAGGATTTCACGCATCTGGGAACATACACATACACAAGGCTGTTGTCATCAGGTCTCCGCTTGCCTACTTCCTTCTTCCTAAATTTAGATTCTCTAAATGGAGCTTACTTTCCTATGTCTCTGTCATGTCTAAGCAGTTTCTCCATTGCCCAGAAGGCAATTCCCCAGGTTGATTAATTCATTCTCAAATATTTCTTAAGAGCCTACTCTATACCAGGCATTGTTCAATGCCTTGTGAGTACAGCTTTCCTGGAACTTATGTTTCTTTGGAAGAGACAGATGATAAATAAAAAGTAAATACAGTCATGTATCACTTAATGATGAGAATATTTTCTGAGAAATGTGTTAAGTGATTTTATTGTCATATGAATATCACAGCGTGTACTTAAACCTAGATGGTATAGCGTCCTACACACCTTGGCTATGCGATATGGTCTGTTGCTCCTAGTCTGCACACCTGTATGGCATGCTACTGTACTGACTAGTGTAGCCAGTTGTAACACAGTGGTAAGTATTTGTGTATCTAAATCTATCTAAACATAGAAAGGTACAGTAAAAATATAGTGTGAAAGATGGTACACTTGTATAGGACACTTACCATGAATGAAGCTTGCAGTACTGGAAATTGATCTGGATAAGTGAACGAGTGAGTGATAAATGAATATGAAGGCCTAGGACCTTATCATATACTACTGTAGATTTTATAAACACTCTATACTTAGGCTACACTAAGGTTATTTAAACTTTTTTCTTTCTTCAGTATTAAGCTTACTTTTTTTTGCTACATAAGCTTATTTAAAAATTTGTATTTGACTCTTTTGTAATAACATTTCACTTAAACATGCATTGTACAGGCATACAAAAATATTTCTTTCTTTGCATTCTTATTCTATAAGCTTTTTTTCTATTTTAAATTTTTATTTTTTAAACTTTTTGGATAAGAACTAAGACACTAACATACACACTAGTCTAGGCCTACACAGGGTCAGAAACATTAGCATCACTGTCTTCTATCTCCACATCTTGTCCCACTGGAAGTCTTCATGGGCAATAACATGCATGGAGCGGCCGGTCTTGACAACAATGCCTTCTTCTGGAATACATCTTGAAGGACCTGCCTGAAGCTGCTTTCTAGTTAACTTCTAGATTTAATTTAATTTTAATTTTAAAATTTTTATTCTTTTAGAGAAAGGGGCTCTCATTATGTTGCCCAAACTGGCCTCAAACACCTGGGCTCTAGCGATCCTCCCACCTCAGCCTCTGGAGTAGCTGGGACTACAGGCATGTTCCACTGCACCCAGCTACATTTTTAAATAAATAGAAGGAGTAGACTCTAAAATAACAATAAAAAGCATAGTGCAGTAAATACATAAACCAGTAACATAGTTTATTATTATTAGAGACAGATCTTGCTTTTTCGCTCAGGCTGGAGTACAGCGGCGCTATCTCGGCTCAATGCAATCTCCACCTGCTGGGTTCAAGTAATTTTCCTGCCTCAGCCTCCCGAGTAGCTGGGATTACGGGGGCACACCATTAGGCCCAGTTAATGTTTGTATTTTCAGTAGAGAAAGGGTTTCACCATGTTGACCAGGCTGGTCTCGAACTCCTGACCTCAGGTGATCTGCCCACTTCAGCTTCCCAAAGTCCTGGGATTACAGGCATGGGCCACTGCACCTGGCCTTTATTTTCATTGTATGTAAGTATGTACTGGACTAATTGTATGTGCTACACTTTTATGCCACTGGCAGCACAGGTTTGTTTACATCAGTATCACCGCAAACATGTGAGTAATGCATTGCCCTGTGACATTATGATGGCTATGACATCACTAGGCAACAGGAATTTTCCAGCTTTATTATAATTTCATGGGACCACCATCATATATGTTGTCCATTCTTGACTGAAATGTCATTATGCAGTGCATGACCATATCCGGTAAGCCAGGCACCTGTAAGTGCTACAGTGAATAATAAAGAGGGAAAGGGGATTATATTTATGGAAGCAGGGTGGGACAGTGTTACCAATCATTTCAGGAAAAGAAAAGCCTACCTGATAAGGTGTTATGTAAACAGAACGGAAACCTTAAGGAAGTGAAGAAAGTCATGAGCACATGGGGTGAAGAGGAGCTAGAAGGGTTTCCAACAGAGGGAACACAGGAGCTGAGGCAGGAGCATGCTTGGCAACTGTAAAGAAGCAGGCCAGAGTAATTGGGGATCTGAGCAGGGTAGGCTGGAGTGGATTATAAAGATCTTGTAGGGCTTTTTGTTCAGTGTAATTTATTTCTTAGCCTGAGTAAAGCGGGAAGCTGTTGTGAGTTTTTGAGCAGAGGATGTCTTAAAAGGATCTGGCTGATGTGGTGAGAACAGACTGTAGAGTGACCAAAACAGAAAAAGGTGGTCAGTTAGGCATCTGTTAGATAATAATTCAGGGATGAAATGAAGGCATTGACTTTAAATACTCAGCTCAAGTGTTGACTGTAACTGGGAAGCCTCTCCTAACTCCCCTAGGCTGAGTTGGGTCTGCCTCTTTTGAGTTTCTCTAACAATCTTATTCTTGAAATGAAGGCTTTCAGCTGAGTTCACTTATATCTGGACACTGACTATATAGTTGAGAATTAATTTACAATTAGAATAAAATGTATTTAAAGATAATTGGCCTGGCACGGTGGCTCACGCCTGTAATTCCAGCTCTTTGGGAGGCCGAGGTGGGTGGACCACGAGGTCAGGAGTTTGAGACCAGCCTGACCAACATGGTGAAACCCCTCCACTCTACTAAAAATACAAAAATTAGCCTGGCATGGTGGCACACACCTGTAATCCCAGCTGCTCAGGAGACTGAGACAGGGGAATCACTTGAACCCAGGAGGCGGAGGTTGCAGTGAACCAAGATTGCACCATCGCATTCCAGCCTGGGTAACAGAGTTAGACTCCGTCTCAAAAATAAATAAATAAAAATAAATAAAAGGGCTAACTTAGTATATTATGTATTATATATTCATTATGTAGAAATATACATGCATTATATTGTTAAAACTTAACAATAGTTGCAGCAATTACTTAAAACTTTGCCCAGTAAAAAGATTTTTGGGGCAGGAGTATTTTGATAAGGTTTAAATTTGCCAGGGAATGGTAATAATAAAAAGCAGACTGACTCATGGTGGGTTTTATTATTGTTTTCAAATTCTTTATAAAGTACCCTGTAATGCCTTTACCCACAGTAGACTGATCTCACTGTCCTGTCTTGGTATATCACTGATGGTAAGATCTCTTATTCAAAATGCCTTGAGCAAAAGAAAATTCCTTCAGGCAGTTTGATCCAGAGAGCTTGAACAGTGTCATCAGAGCTGCTCCAAATTATTCCAATCTGTTTTCCATATGTTTCCCTCTGGTTGGCTTCCTTCTACAGGAGGCTGTTCAGTTTTAGTTGCAAGGTGACTGACAGTGACTCCAGCCATCTGAATGCCTTGCTCTAGGTCACTGTAGCAAAAGTCCCAAAATATGACTTTAACAATGTTGTATGCCCATCCTTGAGTCAATCACTGTGGCCACAGGAATGTAATACTCTGATTGGCCATTGAAAGTCAATATTCTTGTTCTGACAGGCCTGGGACACTTGCCCTGATTTGGAGCTGGATATGTGGAGCTAGAGGGAGATCCATTTTACACATGGAAGTAGAGGAGGGAAGGCAGGCCCCCAGGAAAAATTAGGATGCTGTTAGCAGAAAAAGAGGAGATAGATATGGGGTAGTCAAGCTACACCCATGTACTACAAGCAGTTATTTCTGATTCCTCTCCAGAATTCTGTCCTAAAAGTGTTCCCACTTGGTATATCAGGTACATAGATGTGAAGTCACCCCTTCACTGATTGCCACTACAGCTTCCTCTTCCTTTACTCTTAGGATTCTCAGTGGGAATCCCCTTTTCAGCCTCTCTCTCACACCCACCTTTCATCACGAGCCCTGCCTTTGCCTTAAAGAGCTTTCATATTGTATGTGTGTGTGTGTTCGATGAAACAAAAAATAATTCCTTACAAAATCTGCATTTTTTAAAATTATACTTTAATTTCTGGGATACATATGAAGAACATGCAGGTTTCTTACATAAGTATACATGTGCCATGGTGGTTTGCTGCACCCATCGACCCATCATCTACATTAGGTATTTCTCCTAATGCTATCCCTCCCCTAGTCCCCAACCCCTGATGGGCCCCTGTGTGTGATGTTCCCCTCCCTGTGTCTATGTGTTCTCATTGTTCAACTCCCACTTATGAGAGTATGCAGTGTTTGGTTTTCTGTTCCTATGTTACTTTGCTGAGAGTAATAGTGTCCAGCCTCATCCACGTCCATGTATAGGACTTGAACTCATCCTTTTTAATGGATGCATAGTATTCCATGTTGTATATGTGCTACATTTTCTTTATCTTGTCTATCATTGATGGTCATTTGGGTTGGTTCCAAGTCTTTGCTATTGTGAATAATGCTGCAATAAAAACATATGTGTGCATGTGTCTTTGTAGTAGAATGATTTATAATCCTTTGAGTATATATCCTGTAATGGGATGGCTAGATCAAATGGTGTTTCTGGTTCTAGATCCTTGAGGAATTGCCACACTGTTTTCCACAATATTTAAACTAATATATATTCCCACCAACAGTATAAAAGCATTCCTGGCCGGGCACGGTGGCTTACGCTTGTAATCCCAGTACTTTGGGAGACCGAGGCGGGTGGCTCACGAGGTCAAGAAATTGAGACCATCCTGGCCAACATGGTGAAACCCCGTCTCTACTAAATATACAAAAAAAATTAGCTGGGCGTGGTGGCGCGCGCCTGTAGTCCCAGCTACTCGGGAGGCTGAGGCAGGAGAATTGCTTGAACCCGGGAAGCGGAGGTTGCAGTGAGCCAAGGTTGCGCCACTGCACTCCAGCCTGGCGCCTGGTGACGGAATAAGACTCTGTCTTGGAAAAAAAAAAAAAAAAAGCATTCCTATTTTTCCAAAAAGCAGTGGCAACAAAAGCCAAAATTGACAAATGTGTCTAGTTAAACTAAAGAGCTTCTGCAGAGCAAAAGAAACTGTCATCAGAGTGAGCAGGCAACCTACAGAATGGGAGAAAATTTTTGCAATTTATCCATCTGACAAAGGGCTAATATCCAGAATCTATGACGAACTTAAACAAATTTACAAGAAAAAAACCCCATCAAAACGTGGATGAAGGATATGAACAGACACTTCTCAAAAGAAGACATTTACGTGGCCCACAAACATATATTAAAAAAATAAAAGTTCATCATCACTGGTCATTAGGGAAATGCAAATCAAAACCACAATGAGATACCATCTCATGGCAGTTAGAATGGTGATCATTAGGCTGGGTGTGGTGGCTTACACCTGTAATCCTAGCACTTTGGGAGACTGAGGCGAGTGGATCACGAGATCAAGAGATCAAGACCATCCTGGCCAACATGGTGAAACCCTATCTCTACTAAAAATACAAAAATTAGCTGGGCATAGTGGCGTGTGCCTGTAGTCCCAGCTACTGAGGAGTCTGAGGCAGGAGAATTGCTTGAACCCAGGAGGCAGAGGTGACAGTTAGCCAAGATGCACCACTGCACTCCAGCCTGGCAATAGAGTAAGACTCCGTCTCAAAAAAAAAAAAAAAAAAAAAAAAAAGGTGATCATTAAAAAGTCAGGAAACAAAATCTGCATTTTATTTTACCCTGTTGATGCTAATCTGGGTCTTAGCAGGAAACAGATGGAACACTCAAATTATGATACTTTAAGATGAGTGTAATAAAGGGACTATTTGCAAAGGTGTGGGTAGGGTGTAAGAAAACCACAGGGACAGTACAGCACTGTGGGACTAGTAAATGAAGCTCTGTTTATCTTCCCCAGGCCGGAAAAAGATTGGAGGAGGAAGTCACTATTGCCAGAGCTGCCAAATTTGATGTGGGGGCACAGGCAGCTGTGGATGATTTCATAGGAAAGCCACTGGGATAGTAATACCCTGACATCTCTCTTCTTTAGCTTTCCTGTCTTCTACAGATGGCTTTCATTGGCAGAGGCCACAGAGCAGGGAAGTCCATTGATAGAGTTCATTCCAGTCAGCCTCTAGAGTGGAGGGCAGGGTTGGCAAGGGAAGAGGGAAGATACAGAGGGGAAACGGACTTATCCAGAAGAGTCCATCTCTTTGTCCTCTCAGTATATGTGCTTATCTTTAAGTGAAAAGTTCCTGTTCCCTTCACAGAGGGCACATGAAGTCTCATCAGCTGTGGCTCTTATGTTGGATAATTTTACTTCAGCCATACTCCCTCCTGAAACCAGTAGCAAGGGAATAAAGAAATAATAGAGAGCATAGCAGCTGCAGTTCTTGATTCCAAAGCATAAGGTATGTGCTCTCATTATGACTCCATGTTCCCCTTACCTTTTCCAGCGCCTCAGCTGGATGTGAGTGGATCATAGTGACCCAAACCTTTGTTTGGCAGAATCTCAGTGCCCCTCGCCACTGCTTTTCTGGATTGCTTCAGAGTTACCTGGTTCCAAGCATGGACCTCAGTGTCGTATCGGCAACCCAGCCATTCCCTGGTAGTTGGGCTTACTCTGTGAGTTTACTCTTTAAGTCCTTCTCTCTGTGTTGGTTCAGTAGTATGATGAATCTAGACTACCCAGGGGCAGTCTTAGCTTCCAACTTAATGGCATTGTGACTGTTTCCTGATAGAAGATAGCTCTTCTAGGTCTCTAGTTTGCTTACTGTCAATCTGGGAAATATATCGATTCTGGTTCTCTGGAGAACCTTGACTGATACAAGATAGTCTGAAGATATAAAGACCAGTTTAAGCAATACTCATAAACTGAACCAAGTGATATTGCCAGTCACAACTGTGGCTCCAGAAGTCATATTTTTACTGCAGCAATCAACACAGAGTGTGGTACCTGATATGGAGGTACTCAGGTCTGAGCAGTAGGAGAGCCAATTGTATAAGGTCTAGTCTGAGTCTGAGTCTGAGTGCAAAGGCAGGAGAAACCTGATGCCCCAGCTCAAAGACAGTCAGATGTAGAGAGTCAGTTCTTCATTATTCAGTCTCTGATCTATTCTGTGTCGGTGGGTTAAATAAGGCCCATGGAGGGCAAACTGCTTTACTCGGTCTACCTATTCCAATGTTAATCTCATGCAGAAAAACTCACACATACACTCAGAATGATGTTTAACCAAATATATGGACACCCTATGGCTCAGTCAGCTTGACACGTAAAATTAACCATCACACATCTGTGGCTGTTGCTGAACTAAATGAAAATAAAATAGGAATTATGCCTACATTCTTTGAGTCCTGGATAGTAGCACCAAGCTCTGCCTTTCCCCCAGGTGTGTGGCATTGTTCTTAGTTTCTTCTACAGAGAGGGGCAGTTTTAAGAGTGTCAATTTGCACTCCTTCATTGCCCTTATGCAGTGAATCAGTAAACTGATATGGTGTTTTGCCAGTTGATAAATATATCTGCTTCTACTATACATTGTGATACTGGGGAAATAACATCAGGAGGGATCTCTAGTGCCACTGGACCTACTCTGAGATGGACTCAGGCCAAGATTCTGTCACCTGTCTCCACAAGCCCCCCCCATTTGAATGGTGTACCATAGCAATATTTTAGAGAGCAGCTTAAGTCTAGACCATATCTAACCTGGGGAAAGGCTGAGTCTTTCTTCAGGGCACAGTCACCTTGGAAACAGCCACAGGATGCTGTGTGGGAGGCTTGCAAGGTGAGTCACAGCATGTACCTGAGGCAGCATTGTTGGGTACCTCTCAAAGACACCCAGCCACTTCCTCTATTGAGAGGCTCTAAGTCAGTGGAACTTGGTAAAAGGCTGGAATCCCTACTATGGTGACTGCATTAGGTCCCAGCCCATAAGACTAGAATTGTTTCTCTTCTATATGCCAAGCAGCACCTTAGTAGGTGGTCCATCTATTTCTGTTTTATGTCTTAAAACCCTGAGATCATTTAGTCACCCCCACAGATCCCTGTGGAATAAGACTGATTACCACTCATCTCTGTGGTTTGTTTCATTTACCTTGTTTTTAACAGTTAAATGCCACCAACCCGTTGGTCTCCCTCACTCTTGGGTTCCTTTATCTCCATTGATATCAAAGATACTGATTCCATTTCAACCACCCTGCTCCTGTTTTCCAGGCTGCAGAAGAGGGCCACCATACCCAGGGCAGCTACCACCAACTTTCCCAGAGCACTCCTCCTCCCGCCGTCTTGGGAACCTTATGGGAGTGTGATTAGAGAACAGCTATTGCTCATCCTAGGTCCACTCCAGCACTCCCATTTCTGAGACTTCAGACTTCTTCCTCTCCAGGAGGGATCAGCTCAGGGCCAAATCATAAATATTTTAGGCTGTGTGAGCAAAGAGGCAAAATTCAGCAGGTATTGTTTAACATGTAAAAATTATAAAAACCATTTTTACCTTTCAGGCCATACAGAAACAGACGGCAGGCCAGATGTGGCCCACAGGTTGTAGTTTTCCAGCCCCTACTCCACAGGATGCCACGCAGTTCAACTACATAAACACAGGCAACTCCTGAGTCCAGGCTTTAGGCTTTACTTGGCCAGTTAGGCAGATTACTGATGCCACTTCCTGGTACTCAAGTTAAAACATTAAATCCTAAATCCCCGGTGAGTATATCCCATCAGTGAATTTAACGAGATCAAGCCTTATGTTTTGTCCTCATTGGTCCAATGCCTTTGGAAACTCATACCTTCTCTCTGGCTCCTGCCAATACAGATGGATGTGAGGTTCTGTAAATCTTATGAAAGATTTCTTATGTAAGGGAGGCAGGCTGTCTCATATTTCACCCTCTGAGCTGTGCTGAGACCTGGGTCTTAGATCAAGAGGCAGTGAGAGGTGATAGGATTGAGTCCTGAGGGAATGACCAGCAAGTTATTATGCATGGAAAAGCTGTTCTTAGACAGGGAGGACAAATCTGTCTCCATGGGCAAGAGGATTTTGTGGGTTCAAAGTTTTCATATTTGTCTGTGTCTGCCCAAATGATTGCAATCCAATTATCATGGGACCTTGATATGTGACCCATGGTATGAGCTGATCATGTGCTTGGTGCTACAGGTCTGCAACTTATGTTAGGCTCTGAGCTTTGTCCTCAGCCCTATTAGCCCTGGGCTCTGAAAGATGAGGGGTTGCTGCAATTATAGCATCTGAATAGTTACAAGGACTTTCTGATTTTTTCTATGCATCCTCTCAATTGTACATTCAGAGATTTCAATTTCTCCTTTTCCTTTTATACACTTTCTAAGGTTGTAAGAAGAAGCCAAGAGACTCAACAATCTTTATAATCACTGCTGTAACCATAGCAATTAAGTGCCTCTGCCACTGACCTCCTAGCATCTTCCCTTCCACCTGTATTTCATCTCCTGCCACTGACAACTTGAGTAACTGATGTCACCATTGTCCTGGGTTATTTGTTTTCTGTCTTTTCCTGGCAAGGAGGTACTACCTGTGTTTCTCACATACATGACCAATCCAGTTCCAGAATTCCACTTCAGGCTCTCAATAGAAAACAGCATGCTCAAATTGGGATAGTTGAGGAAAAATTCATGAAGGGTTATAGAGGACTAACCCAGTGATGAGAGGGAGCAGTTGCTGAGACTTGAAGACAGACATAACTGTGGAGAGGGTTGCTGGAAAGAAGCTGGGATCCTAAGTTAAGCAACACAGTCATTACTTTTGACATTTTCCTCTAATATTTTGTGCAGTTATGCAGCAAATTCTGTTTCAAAGGTAAACCTTATTTAAAACCCCATAGCATCACATGACTCCTATTTTGAAAAGTCTGCAAAATAATTACTTCCCTTTCTTTAGTTATCCTTATCATATTCTACAGCTGATGGAATTCAGTTAAGCAGCATTGGTTGTCTATTGAAAACTAAATTAATATGGTTAGGATGTATTTTAAGTTTTCATTCATTTTTTCATAGCTTAGCACTTGAAACATGACAGTTTGTCATTCCATATATTTGCAGGATTTTTTTTTTTAAGAAAACCATCCTGATTCTCTATTTTCTTACTTTCAAATACCATCACAGTATAATTTATTTTCATCCCTTAGCCTGTGGATCACTTTTATCTGATGATTGCTTTCATTTAAATTTTAACTGGGGTTTGCAAACTCTTTTTACAGACCGGAGGACCATAAATAAACTTTTGTAGTATGGCAGGGTGGTCTGTAGTCCAGGAAATCAATATCTAGGCTTCTATATGCAGGAGTTGTTCGAGGCAGGAACTATTTTCTTATTTATTTTTTAAGTCGCTTTAGAGTTCCAAATGTATAATTATATAGGATTCCATAAGTTAAGAGTATAGGCTTACTGGTTTTAAAGAAGTCTTCTTCTTCACAATGATATTTTTTCAGGTATTATTGAGATGTGTCCTTATTTATCTGGAGAATGGATACATTTATTCTCTGCCTTCACTTCATTATTCCTACCTAGTATGAGATGACCAAAAACCTCATCTAATAGGTGTCACTTATACCTCTTAACAACATTATTTCCAAATATTAATCGTGCCCCGGAAATCCTTTTACTAGGGCTGTCCTTGATGGTCTGTCTCCATTCATCATTTTGTGATTACTGAGTTTTCATATCACCTTAAAATCTTTGATGAGCTGTTCTTCAAAGAAAGAAGGTCATTTATCATGTCTGTTTTACTGAAAGAAGGACAAGATGGACAAAGAGGTATTATATAATTCAGTGTGCCTATGAGGCTTTCTAGGCCATATTCTGAAATATATAGCAATTTCTTTAATCAAACTCTATATAAAATAAATAAGATATTGTTTGGTAAGAACCCCCCACCCCACTTTGTGCCAAACTTGTTGGCACCCTGCAGTTTAATGGCATGAAAGTCAGCCTCTCTGCACAGCGATTTTTAAGACTGCTAAAGGCAATCAGCTGTTCTCAGAGCTGTGCCCCAATGCACTTTGTATGTCCTTCTGTTATAGCAGTGAACACCTGGTGGTTTGTAATGTATCTTCTTACAAATCTTTCTCCTTCTGTAGACTGAGTGCCCTTAAGGCAAGGACTGTTAATTATTCACCATTCTGCATACACTCTAATCAGATGGGCTTACAAACAACAGAAAATTTATCTCTTGCAGTTTTGGAGGCTGAGAGGTCCCATATCCAAGTACTGACAGATTTGGTGTCTGGTGAGGGCCAGCTTCCTGGTTCATACATGGCTATCTTCTCCCTGCATTCTCACATAGTGCAAAGGATGAGGGAGCTCTCTGGGGTCTCTTTTATAAGGGCACTAATTCCTTTCATGGAGGGCTCTGCACTAATGACCTCATCACCTCCCAAAGGTCCTATCTCCTAATATCATCACATCAAGGATTAAACTTTCAACACATGAATTTTGGAGGATCGTACTCATTTAGTTTATAAAATGGTCTGCTGAGTGTATGATGGTCACCGAGTAAATTTTGAGTAGCAATCTTACCTACCATGTCATTGCACTTATATGTGATTGCCACTAATAACTCAAATTACTAAATTTATGATGTATCAATGATGCTGTTTTCCTAGTCTTACTATTAATAGCCCAAGGGCCCTGGATTAACTTTCTCAATACATTTCATTCATTCATTCAACATTTATTGAGTACCTTACTAAATGCCAAGCTCCAAATTAAGTTTTGAGAATCGAAGAAGACTAAGATTTTGTTCCCACCTTTCCCTTCAGTTTCCCGTTCCTGAGACAGGCATAATAAAACAATTGCATCACAGCATGATAGATGCTGTCATAGTTAGAGTGGAAACAAAAGGAGACTGAGTGGGATAGGGGAGCTGAAAGATGCCCACCAGCCTCCAGAAAGAGTGAAAACTATCTCAAGATCATCTTTACTTTCTGACCAAATCTCATATACAAAGTGTGGTCAGGAAAATAGATTTATGTGTCCAGGTAGCCATTTGCATTTCATTTTATGAAACTAAGTGATTATGATGATTAGCTATGGAATTAATGTACGTTTGCAGCTAAGCAAGTCATTAAAAACAAATGTAAGTCCAATTTGGCTCCTCCTTTAGCTTCAGTAGACTAATATGTTACGGTAAGAGCCTTGTTAATTTGTATGGTGCTAGGAAAAAGCCACAAAAATGACCTGATTTGCACTTTATATTTAAACAGCTATATTTTTGTAAAAATGGGACATGTTGACCATCTGAAAAGTACTTACTTGTATAATTTCTACAGGTCATTGAAAGTAATTATTATATCATAATCCAAATGCTTCCCTAAGGTTCCCATGGGAAGTAAAGTATATTCTGCCCTGATATGGTTTGGATTTGTGTCCCTGCCCAAATCTCAGGTTGAATTGTAATCCCAGTGTTGGAGGAGGGTCCTGGTGGGAGGTGACTTGATCATGGGGGTGGCTTTCCCCTTTGCTGTTCTTGTGACAGTGAGTTCTCATGAGATCTGGTTGTTTAAAAGGTGCAGCACCTCCCTCTTCTCTTTTTTCCTCCTTCTTTGGACATGTAAGTCCATGCCTGCTTCCCTTTTGCTTTCTGCTATGACTGTTAAGTTTCTTGAGGCCTCCCCAGCCATGCTTCCTGTACAGCCTGTGGAATGTGAGCCAATCAAACCTTTATTCTTTACAAATTACCCAGTCTCAGTTAGTTCCTTATAGCAATGTGAGAACAGACTAATACAGAAAATTGGTACTGGGAATGGGGCATTTCTATAAAGATACCTGAAAATGTGGAAGCAACTTTGGGTAACGGGCAGAAGTTAGAAGAGTATGGAGGCCTCAGAAGAAGGCAATGAGGGAACGTTTACCAAAATGCTGATAGTAATATGGTCAATGAGGTCCAGGCTGAGGAAGACTCAGATGGAAATGAGGAACTTATTGGGAATTGGGAACTGGAGCAAAGATCACTTTTGTTAAACATTAGAAAAGAGTTGGAGGTATTGTGCCCCTGCCCTAGAGATCTCTGGAACTTTGAATTCAAGAGTGATGATTTAGGCTGTCTGGTGAAAGATATTTCTAAGCAGCAAAACATTGAAGATATGGCCTGGCTGCTTCTGCTTCATATTTGTGAGCCAAGAATGACCTGGAGCTGAAGCTTATATTTAAAAGGGAAGTAGAGAGTAAAAATTTTGAAAATGTGCCGGGCCAGCCATGTAGTAGAAAACAAAAGTCCATTTTCTGGGGAAGAATTAAAGCTGGCTTCAGAAATTTACATAAGTGAAGAGGAGCTGAATGTTAATAGCTAAAACAATGGGGAAAATGCCTTGAAGGCATTTCAGAGTAGCTCCTCCCATCACAGGGCCAAAGCCCTAGGAGGGAAGAGTGCAACCTCAGGACACTGCTGCCTGTGTCCCAGCTCCTCCAGCTCCAGCTGTGGCTAAAAGGTCCCCAGATACATCTCAGGCCACTGCTACAGAAGGTGCCAGCCGTAAGCCTTGGCAGCTTCCACATAGTGTTAAGCCTTCGTGTGCACAGAAGGCAGGAGTTGAGGCTTGAGAATCTCCACCTAGATTTTAGAGGATGTATGGAAATGCCTGGATGTCCCATCAGAAGTCTGCTGCAAGGGTGGAGCCGTCATGGGGAATTTCTACTAGGGTAATAGGAAAAATGTGGGTTTGGAGCCCCACACACAGAGTCCCTCACTGGGGCCCTGCCTTGTGGAGCTGTGAGAAGAGGGCCACTGTCCTCTGGAACCCAGAATAGTAGATTCACTGGCAGCTTGTGCCATGTTCCTAGAAAAGCTTCAGGCAATCAATGCCAGCCCTTTGCAGCATCCATGGGAGCTGATCCCTGTAGAGCCACAGGGACAGAGCTGCTGAAGGCCTTGGGAGCCTAGCCCTTGCATCAGTGTGGTCTAGATATGAGACATGAAGTCAAAGGAGATTATTTGTAAGTTTTAAGGTTTCTTTCTTTTGTTTAACAGAGTCTCACTCTGTTCCCCAGGCTGGAATGCAGTGGCTCATTGCAACCTCTGCCCCCTGGGTTCAAGCAATGCTCCTGCCTCAGCCTCCCAAGCAGCTGGGATTACAGGTGTGTGCCATCCTGCCTCACTAATTTTTGTATTTTTAATAGAGATGGGTTTTGCCATGTTGGCCAGGCTGGTCTCAAATTTCTGGCCTCAAGTCATCTGCCTCAGCCACAGCCTCCCAAAGTTCTGGGATTACATGTGTGAGCCACCACACCCAGCCAGGAGCTTTAAGATTTAATGGCTGCCCTGGTTTTGAACTTTCATGGGGCCTGTAGCTCCTTTGTTTTGGCTGATTTCTCCTTTTGATTGGAGGTATTTCCCCATTGCCTGCACCCTCATTGTATCTTGGAAGTAACTAACCTGTTTTCGATTTTACAGGATCCTAGGCAGAAGGGACTTGAGTTGTCTCAGATAAGACTTTGGACCATGGAGTTTTGAATTAATGATGAAATGAGTTATGACTTCAAGGAACTGTTGAGAAGGGATGATTGTATTTTGCAATGTGAGAAGGACATGAGATTTGGGAGGGGCCAGAGGAGGAATAATGTGGTTTGGATTTTTCTCCCTGCCCATCTCATATCGAATTGTAATCCCAGTGTTGGAGGAGGGACCTAATGGGAGATGATTGGATCATTAGGGTGGATTTTCCCCTTACTGTTCTTGTGATAGTGAGTTCTCATGAGATCTGGTGATCTTATGAGTGAGATCTCATGAGTGAGATAGTGACTGAGTTCTCTCATAAGATGAGGAAAAACTGTGGTACACAATGCAGCCAGGAGAAAGGAGGATAAAAAGCTTGTGTGATTTCACACAGGAAGGTTCTATGAGCCAGGACAGCACACATTACTTCTGACCAGAACTCAGACACATCCTACAAGGGAGCCCAGAAATGTAGTCTAGCTGTGTGTCCAGAGGAAAAGAAGGAATTGGGTTTGGTGAATAACTAACCACAATGATGATAAACTTTTTTTAAAATTAATAACTGCCATTTATTGAGCACCAAATTATAGTAATAAGAACTTTACCCTAAATTGCTTCAAAATTTTCACAACCTCATTCACCCATTTTCCCACTGACATATATTTATTGTTCTTCTGTAATGTGTCAGACATTGAGCCAGAGTGAAGGCAGTAGACATGGTAAAAAGTTGGTCAGATTAGAGATATATTTTAAAGATAAAACCAATAAGCTTTGCTGATAGACTGAATCTGGGATATAAGAGCAATAGAAGATTCAAGAATGACTTTCAGATTTTGGGCATGAGCAACTAGGGGAATAAAAGATGCCATTTATGAAATCAGAGAACTGAGGTAGGGGTCATTTTGTGGGGTAGGGGGTGGGGAGAACTCAACGGTTTGCTCTGGCCATATCAAGGTTGAAATACCTCTTAGACATCCTAGTGGTGATGCCAAAAAGTCAGTTGAGTAAACTAACCTTAATTTCTAAACAAAGTAGAGCCAGAGCCAGCTTCATGGGTGGGCAACTCATGCAGTCCCACAGGGCCCTCATACATCGAAAGGTACCACACTTGATGTAATGTTTTAGTGCTGCAGTCTTAAAATTCTTAATAATTTATTTAGTAAGTGCTCCATATTTTCATTTTTCACCATGCCCTACAAATTATGTAGCTTGTCATGGGAGGAATTCTTTGTGAGGCAGGGGAAACTCGTAAAAATCCGGGGTTCTGAAGGCAAGGAAAAGAAAGCCTTTTGAGAAGAAAGAGGTTGTGAAAGATCAAGGAATGTAAAGACAAAAATAACAAAAACATGGGAATTATCAAGGTGGAATCGGTGGTGACATCCACAAGAGCCATGTCCAAGGGTGGAGTGGGGAGGACAAAAAGCCTGTTGGAGTGAGCTGAAAAGAGGACAGCTGCCTATGCCCACAAGTTACCCCTGCAGGCAGCAGGGAAATGGGATGATAGCTGGAAGGTTGTGCTGAGTCAAAGCATGTTTTTGAAAAGTGAGAGAAATTAAAGAATGTTTGTCTGCCGAGGGGAGGGATTCAGAAGAGAGAGAAAAACTGATGCTGCAGTGGGAAAAGGGAAGAATTACAGGAAAAGTGCACAAGTCAAGGATGTGGAGGACATGTGAAGGAGTTGGCTGAAGAATAGATATGTGATTCCATTTCAAAAGCAAAGAAGACAGATTTCTCAAGACCATGTACTGAAGAGACTATCCTTTCTCCATATATGTTCTCGGAACCTTTGTTGAAAATCAGTTAACCATAAATGCATGGGTTTCTCTCTGGACTCTATTCTCTTCCATTGAATGATGTGCCTGATTTTATGCCAGTACCATGCTATTTTGATTACTTTAGCTTTGTAATGTATTTTGAAGTCAAATAGTGTGATGCCTCTAGCTTTGTTCTTTCTGCACAAGATTGCCTTGGTTGTTCAGGGTCTAAAAAGAAAGAAATTTTGTCATTTGTGACAAAATGGATGAACCTGGAGGACATTATGCTAAATGAAATAAGCCAGGTACTGAAAGACAAACACTGCATGATCTCACTTATATGTCAAATATTTTAAAAATGAAACTCATAGAAGCAGAGAGTAGAGTGATGATTTCCAGGGGCTGAGGGTAGGGGACAGAGAAAGGAGAGCTGTTGTTCAGAGGTCACAAAGTTTCAGTGAGCCAGGAAGACTAAGTTCTGGGTATCTATTGTACAGCATGATGACTATAGTTAATAATAATGTATGGTATATTTGAAAATTGCCAAGAGATTAGATTTTAAATGTTCTAATCACAAAAAAATATAAGTATGTGAGTGCTGGATATACTATTTACATTGATTTAATCATTCTACAATATATGATATTGTAGATATATATTATATATATATCAAATGATCACGTTATACAGCATAAATATATAAAATTGTATTTTACAGCTATACTTTAATTTTTAAGAAGCAGAGAAGGCAGAGTCTATGAATTCCAGAAGGTTGGCAATTTGGAGTTGGTTTTAGACCATGTGCTTTTTTTTTTTTCCTTAATGGAATGTGAGGTGAGGTCAGCAACTGAGGGGATGGGAGGAGTCATTAGTTTGGTAAGAGTAACTTCAGAAACCTGAAAGGTTAATTTACTAGAAAAAGGTCAGATTGCTGGGAATCCTGTGCTGAGTTCCCATTTAAGATTTTGCGAATATCCGTTTGCAGTCAACATTGTCAAGTGATGTTTTTTCCCCAGTGTCTTTCAGCTGCTCAGGTGCAAGTACAGAGTAGGATAGTTGAGTTTAGACATAATTGGTTCTGTTATGGCCCCTATTTTACAGATGAAGGGACTAGCGTTTAGAAAGTAAGTAACTTGATAGTAATTGACAGAGTTTTCACATAAATCTCTGACTTTTGACTCTAAGCTCTTGAGCACTATATCATATTTCAGAGCTGTTCTTAATATTATGGACTAATTGGTATAGATTCTGTAAACTTTTATCCCTTCCCCTAGTGGAGAGCAGGTGAATAAGTAATACTGTAATTTGTATCTCAACTTCTTTCCCACCATTAGCATTATCCAAAGAGGGTATCTCAGCTAGTTACCAAATCCCAGCCTTGGGAATCACAAAGCCATATTGTGCGTTGAAGATATGCTGATGGGATAAAAAAAAGGATTACTGAGTTTGATCACCATCTACCCTGCTGCTGACCATGTCACTTGCAGCATGGTTGTAAGAATCTGTCCAGTGTTAAGTGAGCACCTATGGTATGCCAAGCAGTAAGGAAGGGGCTGAGAAGATATTGATGAAACTGAGTTTTGTCCTCCGAAGAATTATAGTCCAGGGAATTCAGTGAGACAATATATGCACAATGTTGTGTCCAATACAGGGCGGGCACTTAGTAGATGTTAATTCTCTTTGCTTCTCTATCCAGTTGTCTTCAAGTACCTGATGATACTTCTTGGTGAAAATATCAACACTCACTGAGATACTAAATGAAGGTCCCACTCGTGTAAATATCCAATGATGTTAACATTTAAAAACTATTTCCCATCCACTGAATCAGAATCTCAGCAACTTTGAGTGAAGGCAGGACCCTTACTGAGTTGAGTCTTCCTCTATGCATAAAAATATACTGTATATAACATTTTCCTGAAGCTATTGGAATAAATACAAGTTAGAATGATTGTCCACTGGCAATACTAGAATAATCTCGCTAAGAAGTGCTGTTCTCTGGCTGGAAGTTGCTTTATTCTGTTGATATATATTTTTTAATGAAAGGGACATTTGCTTTTCCTATATTATTTGCTTTCAAAAAGCAATAAGAATTCTTTAAACATGGTGAACTAACCACTGGTGAATCTTAAATTTTGCCTTCTCAATGATGCATGCTCTTATTCACCAGACAATATTTATTTCTAAGTCTTCAGACATCCAAAAGGTCTATATATGGTACCTGAGTAGTGCATTTCAAGTAACCAACCCTTGGGAAGGTGTTTTTTTCTGTAACACAAATGAGGCTGGATTTTATGCTCCTAGAGGGGAGATGTTTGTCTTTTATCTCTATATCGGGGTATCTGTTACAGGAAAGATTGTTAAATGAATGAAGGAATGGACCCACAGTTGGGAAAAAGAGCTTGCTTGATATCACTGTATTTGAATTTATTACCATAAATCTCACTTTCTAAACTTGCTAACACTATTAAAGTTTCTGACAGTGAAGCAAGCCATTGGAACAATTTGTGATGTGAACATTAGGTGTGTTCTTATGCACTCAATTAAGCTTTTTATTTTGTATAATTTCTCTTCAAGTGGAAATTATGTTCTAGGTAAAGGAACAAGAAATTAAGCAGTGTGGAGACCTATAGGTTAGATTCAACTTCCACTAATGGAGAAGATGACTTTGGATAACTCTTGGCTCCTGTTTCATTTGGGGATCAGGGATTGGATTAGAATTTGTAAATTTAGGGATAGACGATCCAAGATGGCTGAATAGTAACAGCTCTGGATTGCAGTTCCCAGTGAAAACGCAGAGGGTGAGTGATCACTGCATTTCCAAACGAGATTTTACTGCCCACAGACCAGGAGATTCCCAAGTGGAAAAGTGCCACGCATCTGCAGCATGGCTATTTCAGCTGGCACAGTGGGTCTCCACACAAAAACTCACACAAATCTGGGCGGCCATTTCAACTGGCACCTGGAACGCCTGGGAGACAGAGTTGCCTGTTCAACTGAAAGAAAGGGGGCTGAAACAGGGAGCTAGGTGATCTGGCTCGGCAGGTCCCACCCCTACAAAGACCAGCAATCTGAAACGCTGTGGATTGAGAGTTTTACAGCAAGCACAGCTGAACCCAGGATGGTCCAGCTCTGTGGGGGGGATGTGCATTTGCCATTACCGAGGCAGTCCACCACTACCGAGGCAGTCCACCACTACCAAGGCAGTCCGCCATTACTGAGGCAGCCCGCCATTACCGAGGCAATCTGCCATTACCGAGGCAGTCTGCCATTACCAAGGCAGTCTGCCATTACGGAGGCAGTCCGCCATTACCTAGACAATCCGCCATTACGAGACAGTCTGCCATTATTGAGGCAGACAGCCATGACCAAGGCAGTTCTGACTGTACCTCTATAAACAAAACTGCAAGGAAGTTCATACAGCAGCGGGCAGAGCCCACGACAGCTCAGCAACACCTTTGCTGGCAGACTGTGACTAGGCTATCTCCTTGGTGGGCAGGATATCTCTGAAAAAAGACAGCACCATGTCAGGGACTTATAAATAAAGCCCCACCTTCCCAGGACAGATCATCTGGGCAAAAAAGATGATTATGAGCTCTGCTGCAGCAGACTTAAATGTACCTGCCCAGCAGTTCTGAACGGAACAATGGAGCTCACAGCTTAGCACTTGAGCTCCTATAAGGGACAGACTGTCTCCTAAAGCAGATCCTCAACCCCCATGTATCCAAAGAGACACCTCATAAAGGAAAGCTCAGGCTGACATCTGGCAGATATCCTTCTGGGACAATGATAACAGAAGAAGAAACTGGCAGCAACCCTTACTGTTCTGCAGCCATGGCAGGTGATCCTCAGGCAAGCAGGGTCTGCAGTGGATCTCCAGCAGTCTTACAACAGAAGGTCGTGACTGTTAGAAGGAAAACTGAAAAACAGAAAGAAATAACTTCATCATCAACAAAAAGGACATCCACTCAGAGACCCCATCTGAAAGTCACCAACTACAAAGACCACAGGTAGGTAAATCCACAAAGATGGGAAGAAACCAGCACAACAAGGATGAAAACACCCAAAACCAGAACACCTCTCCTCCTCCAAGGCATCACATCTCCTCACCAGCAAGGGAACAAGGCTGGATGGACAATGAGTCTCATGAATTGACAGAAACAGGCTTTAGAAAGTGGGTAATAACAAGCTTCTCTAAGCTAAAAGAACATGTTCTAACCCAATGCAAAGAAACTAAGAATGTTCAGAAAGCATTTGACGAAATGCTAATGATAATAAACAGCTTAGAGAAGAATATAAATGAATTGATGGAGCTGAAAAACAACATGAGAACTTTGTGAAGCATACACAAGTTTCAATAGCTGAATTGACCAAGCATATGAAAGGATATCAGAGATTGAAGATCAACTTAATGAAATAAAACAAGAAGGCAAGAATAGAGAAAAAAAGAGTGTAAAGAAATGAACAAAGCCTCCAAGAAATATGGGACTATGTGAAAAGACCTAATCTACATTTGATAGGTGTACCTGAATGTGACGGAGAGAATGAATCCAAGCTGGAAAACACTCTACAAGATATTATCCAGGAGAACTTCCCCAAACTAGCAAGTCGGGTGAATATTCATGTCCAGGAAATACAGAGAACACCACAGAGATATTCCTCAAGAAGAGCAACCCCAAGGCACATAATTGTCAGATTCACCAGGATTGAAATGAAGGAAAAAATGCTAAGGGCAGCCAGAGAGAAAGGTCGGGTTACCCACAAAGGGAAGCCCATCGCAGAAACCCTACAAGCCAGAAGAGAGAGGGGCCAGTATTCAGCATCTTTAAAGAAAAGAACTTTCAACCTAGAATTTCATATCGAGCCAAGGCTTCATAAGTGAAGGGGAAATAAAATTCTTTCCAAACAAGCTATTGCTCAGAGATTTCATTACCACCAGGCCTGCCTTACAAGAGCTCCTGAAAGAAGCACTAAACGTAGAAAGGAACAGCCAGTACCAGCCACTCCAAAAATGTACCAAATGATAAAGAGCATCAACACAATGAAGAAACTACATCAACTAATGGGAAAAACAACCAGCTAGCATCAAAATGGCAGAATCAAATTCACACATAACAATATTAACCTTAAATGTAAATGGGCTAAATGCCCCAATCAAAAGACACAGACTGGCAAATTGGATAAAAAGTCAGAGCCCATTGGTGTGGTGTATCCAGGAAACCCATCTCACATGCAAGGATACACATAGGCTCAAAATAAAGAGATGGAGGAAGACTTACCAAGCAGATGGAGAGCAAAAAAAAAAGCAGGAGTTGCAATCCTAGTCTCTGATAAAATAGACTTTAAACCAACAAAGATCAAAAGAGACAAAGAAGGGCATTGCATCATGATAAAAGGATCAATGCAACAAGAAAAGCTAACGATCCTAAATACATATGCACCTAATACAGGAGCACCCATATACATAAAGTAGGTTCTTAATGACCTACAAAGAGACTTAGACTCCCACACAATAATAGTGGGAGACTTTAATACTCCAATGTCAATATTAGACAGATCAATGAGACAGAAAATTAACAAGGATATCCAGGACTTGAATGCAGACCTGGTCCAAGCAAAGCTAATAGACATTTATAGAACTCTCCACCCCAAATCCACAGAATATACATTCTTCTCAGCACCACCTCACACCTACTGTAAAATTGACCACATAATTGGAAGTAAATCACTCCTCAGCAAATGCAAAAGAATGGAAATCATAACAAACAGTCTCTCAGACCATAGTGCAATCAAGTTAGAACTCAGAATTCAGAAACTAACTTAGAACCACACAACTTCATTGAAACTGAGCAACTGGCTCTTGAATGTTGACTGGATAAACAATGAAATGAAGGCAGAAATAAAGATGTTCTTTGAAACCAACGAGAACAAAGACACAACATACCAGAATCTCTGGGACACATTTAAAGCAGTCTCTAGAGGAAAATTTATAGCAATAAATGCCCACATGAGAAGCAAGGAGAGATCTAAAATTGACACCCTATTGTCAAAATTTAAAAAACTAGAGGAATAAGATAAAAAAACTCAAAACCTAGCAGAAGACAAGAAATAACTAAGATCGGAGCAGAACTGAAGGAGATAGAGACACAAAAAACCCTTCAGAAAATCAATAAATCCAGGAGCTATTTTTTTGAAAAGATCAACAAAATAGACCACTAGCAGAATAATAAAAAAGAAAAGAGAAAAAAATCAGATAGATGCAATAAAAAATGATAAAGGGGATATTACCACAGATTCCGCAGAAATACAGACTACCATCAGAGATTACTACAAATAACTCTGTGTATATAAACCGGTAAACCTGGAAGAAATGGATAAATTCCTGGACACTATACCCTCCCAAGCCTAAACCAGGAAGAAGTCGAAACCCTGAATAGACCAGTAACAAGGGCTGAAATTGAGGCAGCAATTAATAGCTTACAACCAAGAAAGCCCAGGTCCAGATGGGTTCACAGCCAAACTCTACCAGACATACAAAGAGGAGCTGGTAACACTCCTTCTCAAACTATTCCAAACAATCCATAAAAGGAGGGAATCCTTCCCAAATCATTTTATGAGACCAACATCATCCTGATACCAAAACCTGGCAGAGATTCAACAAGAAAAGAAAATGTCAGGCCAATATCCATGATGAACAGAGATGCAAAAATCTTCAATAAAATACTGGCAAACTGATTGCAACAGTGCATCAAAAGCTTATTCATCATGATCAAGTAGGCTTCATCCCAGGGATGCAAGGCTGGTTCAACATACGCAAGTCTATAAACATAATTTGCCACATAAACAGAACCAAAGACAAAACCACATGATTATCTCAACAGATGCAGAGAAGGCCTTCAGCAAAATTCAACAGCTGTTTATGCTAAAAACTCTCAATATCTCAAAATAATAAAAGCTATTTACAATAAACCCACAGCCAATATCATACTGAATGGGCAAAAACTGGAAGCATTCCCTTTGAAATGTGGCACTGAGAAGGATACCCTCTCTCACCACTCCTATTCAATATAGAATTGGAAGTTCTAGCCAGAGCAATCGTGCAAGAAAAAGAAATAAAGGGTATTCAATTAGGAAAGGAGGAAGTCAAATTGTCTCTGTTTGCAGACGACATGATTGTATATTTAGAAGACCCCATCAATCTCAGCCCAAAATCTCCTGAAACTGATAAGCAACTTCAGCAAAGTCTCAGGATACAAAATCAATATGCGGAAATCACAAGCATTCCTATACACCAATAACAGACTTAAAGAGAGCCAAATCAAGAATGAACTGCCATTCACAATTGCTACAAAGAGAGTAAAATACCTAGGAATACAACTAACAAAGGAGGTAAAGGACCTCTTCAAGAAGAACTATAAACCACTACTCAAGGAAATAAGAGAGGACATAAACAGATGGAAAAGCATACCATGCTCATGGTTAGAAAGAATCAGTATTGTGAAAATGGCCATACAGCCCAAAGTAATTTATAGATTCAGTGCTATCCCCATCAAGCTACCTATAACCCTCTTCACAGAACTGGAAACGACCACCTTAAACTTCATATGGAACCAAAAGAGAGCCCACGTAAGCAAGTCAATTCTAAGCAAAAAGAACAAAGCTGGAGGCATCACGCTACCTGATTTCAAATTATACTACAAGGCTACAGTAATCAAAACAGCATGGTACTGGTACCAAAACAGAGATATAGACCAGTGGAACAGAACAGAGGCCTCCAAGGCAACGCCACACATCTACAACCATGTGATCTTTGATAAACCTCACAAAAACAAGCAATGGGGAAATGATTCCCTGATTAATAAATGGGAAAACTGGCTAGCCATGTGCAAAAAGCAGAAACTGGACCCCTTCCTGACACCTTACACTAAAATTAACTCCAGATGGATTAAGGACTTAAATATAAGACCTAACCCTATGAAAACCCTAGAAGAAAATCTAGGCAAAACCATTCAGGACATAGGCATAGGCAAGGACTTCATTACTAAAACACCAAAAGCATTGGCAACAGAAGCCAAAATAGACAAATGGAATCTAATTAAACTCCAGAGCTTCTGCACAGCAAAAGAAACAATCATTAGAGTGAACTGGCAACCAACAGAATGGGAAAAAATTTTTGCAATCTACCCATCTGACAAAGGACTTATATCCAAAATCTACAAAGAACTAAAACAGATTTACAAGAAAAAAACCCATTCAAAAGTGGGCAAAGGATATGAACAGACACTTTACAAAAGAAGACATATATGAGGGCAAGAAACATATGAAAACTGCTCATCATGACTGATTATTAGAGAAATGCAAATCAAAACCACATTGAGATACCATCTCACGCCAGTTAGAATGGCAATCATTAAAAAATCTGGAGACAACAGATGTTGGAGAGGATGTGGAGATACAGGAACACTTTTACAGTGTTGGTGGTAGTGTAAATTAGTTCAACCATTGTGGAAGACAGTGTGGCGATTCCTCAAGGACCTAGAAATAGAAATTCCATTTGACCCAGCAATCCCATTACTGGGTATATATCCAAAGGATTATAAATCATTCTATTGCACACGTGTGTTCATTGCAGCACTGTTTACAATAGCAAGACCTGGAACCAACCCAAATGCCTGTCGGTAATTGACTGGACAGGGAAAATGTAGCACATATACACCATGGAATATTATGCAGCCATCAAAAACGATGAGTTTGTGTCCTTTATAGGGACATGGATGAATCTGGAAACCATCATTCTCAGAAAACTGACACAAGAACAGAAAATCAAACACCACATGTTCTCACTCATAGGCGGGTGTTGGACAATGAGAACACATGGTCAAACGGAGGGGAGCATTACACACTGAGCTCTGTTGGTCGGGAGTAGGGGAGAGACAGCAGCGGGTAGGGAGTTGGGGAGGGATAACATGGGGAGAAATGCAAGATATAGGTGACAGGGATGGAGGTAGCAAACCACATTGCCATGTATGTACCTATGCAAAAATCCTGCATGTTCTGCACATGTACCCCAGAACCTAATGTGCAATATATAAGAATTTGTAAATCTAATTGTCTCTGTAAAATTGGGAGACACTTAGGGTCAAGAACAGATCTTTTGCATCTATTTCAGCACCTATCCCAGTGTATTGTACATGCTTAATTAATGCTAGATTAGTTAAAAGCTAAGTATTCTATTTATTCTTTAAAGAAAGATACACACACATTTTTGCATGCCAGCAAAAATGAAGGCAGCAATCATTTCTGAGTTATCTTGTGTTCCTAGCATCAGGCAAAATGGTAGAGACATGGTAGGCATTCAATAACTGTTAATTGATTCCTTGCATCCCCCTCTTGTGTCATCCTTCTACAGAAATTTATTTAATGCCTTTTAATTGTCAGACACTTGGTTTATATCAATGAAAGAATACAGTCCAGAGTAGTAGTAGTTTTTTTTCTTTTTTTTTGTATAGGCAATTACAGAGTAATGGGATACAGGTTATAATACAAGTATGTAAAATTTCACTGAAGTTCAGAGAAGGAGAACCTCATCTGTTTGGGAGTTGGGTAAGGCACTCCAGAATGATATTGGTTGAACTGTTGAAGAAGGAATGGGATTTGCCAAAGTGGACCAGGGTTTGCGGGCATGAGAACACACTCCAGTTAGAGAGGATGGCACACACATGTTCTTGGAGCTGTGACATAGCACAGCACACACTGCAGGGATAGTTTAGCATGGCTATAAGAAGCAGGGGGTAGCATGGGGGAAGGGGTGTGACAGAATAGATAAATAGAGATGATTCTGGGGGTTATTAGAGGTCAGATTCTGAAGAACATCACAAAATAGGAAATACTGACTGATATCTGTGTTTTTCTGGAAGGATGAAATTAAATTCTCCAGGTCATGTTTCAGTAATAGCAGTGGTAGTAATAGCAATGGCTACTATTTATTGAGTGTTTGTTAGAGACACGTGCCTTTCTAAGCATGTGATTTATTTAATCTTCATCATAACTTATGAGGTAGATATTGTCTTTATCCTCATTTGACAGATGAGGAAATTGAAGCATAGAGGTGCCTCATTCAAGGTCACAGAGCAAGTCCAGACTTTAAGTCAGAGAGTCTGGCTCTAGAATATTTTCTTAATCACTGTATTACAATGCAGAGAATATAGTGTTGGAATGCTAAAAAATTAATTTATAAAATAATAAAATCACAAGCATTAGAATTTCATTCTAATTCTTACTTTAAATCCAAACAGCAGCATCAATCACCACTTCTACCTTTCATATATATACGTATATTTGTTTGAGATGAAGTCTTGCTTTGTCTCCAGACTGGACTACAGTGGCGCAATCTCAGCTCACTACAACCTCTGCCTCCTGGGTTCAAGCAATTCTCCTGCCTCAGCCTCCCAAGTAGCTGGGACTGCAGGTGCACGCCACCACGCCCAGCTAATTTTTATATTTTAAGTAGAGACAGGTTTCACCATGTTGGCCAGGATGGTCTTGATCTCTTGACCTTGTGATCTGCCCGCCTTAGCCTCCCAAAGGGCTGGGATTACAGGTGTGAGCCACTGCGCCAACCTACCTCTTATATGTTTTTTAATGGCTTGATCACGTGTCTTCCTGATGATTTCATTATGTGAGAAGGGCAAGTTAAGGTCACCGCCACTAGGTCCTCATGATTGTTGCCCATATGCAAGACCTCACTAAAGATGTCTATGGCGAGTACAACTTTTAGCCAGTGCTTTTTTTTTTTAATATATATTTTTTATTGCATTTTAGGTTTGGGGGTACATGTGAAGAACATGCAAGATTGTTGCATAGGTACACACATGGCAGTGTGATTTGCTGCCTTCCTCCCCATCACCTATATCTGGCATTACTCCCCATGCTATCCTTCCCCAACTCCCCACCTCCCGCTGTCCCTCCCCTTTTTCCCCCCGACAGACCCCAATGTGAGATGCTCCCCTCTGTGTCGATGTGTTCGCATTGTTCAACACCTGCCTATGAGTGAGAATATGCGGTGTTTGATTTTCTGTTCTTGTGTCAGTTTGCTGAGAATGATGGTTTCCAGGTTCATCCATGTCCCTACAAAGGATGTGAACTCATCGTTTTTGATGGCTGCATAATATTCCATGGTGTATATGTGCCTCATTTTCCCTGTCCAGTCTGTCATCGATGGGCATTTGGGTTGGTTCCAGGTCTCTGCTATTGTAAACTGTGCTGCAATGAACATTCGTGTGCATGTGTCCTTATAGTAGAATGATTTATAGTCCTTTGGATATATACCCAGTAGTGGGATTGCTGGATGAAATGGAATTTCTATTTCTAGGTCCTTGAGGAATCGCCACACTGTCTTCCACAATGGTTGAACTAATTTACACTCCCACCAACAGTGTAAAAGCGTTCCTATTTCTCTACATCCTCTCCAGCATCTGTTGTCTCCAGATTTTTTAATGATCACCATTCTAACTGGCGTGAGGTGGTATCTCAATGTAGTTTTGATTTGCATTTCTCTAATGACCAGTGATGATGAGCATTTTTTCATATGTTTACTGGCTTCATGTATGTCTTCTTTTGTAAAGTTTCTGTTCAGACAGAGCAATCAGGCAAGAAAAAGAAATAAAGGATATTCAAATAGGAAAGGAGGAAGTCAAATTGTCTCTGATTGCAGACGACATGATTGTATATCTAGAAGACCCCATCAATCTCAGCCCAAAATCTCCTGAAACTGATAAGCAACTTCAGCAAAGTCTCAGGATACAAAATCAATGTGCAGAAATCACAAGCATTCCTATACACCAATAACAGACTTAAAGACAGCCAAATCAAGAACCAGCTGCCATTCAGAATTGCTACAAAGAGATTAAAATACCTAGGAATACAACTAGCAAGGAACATAAAGGACCTCTTCAAGGAGAACTACAAACCACTGCTCAATGAAATAAGAGAGGACACAAACAGATGGAGAAACATTCCATGTTCATGGCTAGGAAGAATCAATATCGTGAAAATGGCCATACTGCCCAAAGTAATTTACAGATTCAACGCTATCCCTATCAAGCTACCAATGACCTTCTTCGCAGAACT
>PVKV010000257.1:249897-267244 GCA_004027835.1 Alouatta palliata | reverse complement strand
GCCTTAAACTTCATATGGAACCAAAAGAAAGCCCGCATAGCCAAGTCAATTCTAAGCAAAAAGAACAAAGCGGGAGGCATCACACTACCGGACTTCAAACTATACCACAAGGCTACAGTAATCAAAACAGCATGGTACTAGTACCAAAACAGAGATATAGACCAATGGAACAGAACAGAGGCCTCCAAGGCAACACAACACATCTACAACCATCCGATCTTTGACAAACCTGACAAAAACAAGCCATGGGGAAAGGAGTCCCTGTTTAATAAATGATGTTGGGAAAACTGGCTAGCCATGTGCAGAAAGCAGAAACTGGACCCCTTCCTGACACCTTACACCAAAATTAACTCCGGATAGATTAAACACTTAAACATAAGACCTAACACCATAAAAACCCTAGGAGAAAATCTAGGCAAAACCATTCAGGACATAGGCGTAGGCAAGGACTTCATGACCAAAACACCAAAAGCATTGGCAACAAAATCCAAAATAGACAAATGGGATCTAATCAAACTCCACAGCTTCTGCACGGCAAAAGAAACAGTCATTAGAGTGAATCGGCAACCAACAGAATGGGAAAAAGTTTTTGCAGTCTACCCATCTGACAAAGGGCTGATATCCAGAATCTACAAAGAACTGAAACAGATTTACAAGAAAAAAACAAACAAGCCCATTCAAAAGTGAGCGAAGGATATGAACAGACACTTTTAGCCAGTTCTTTGTGCTCTGAGGGCATCTTTGAAGATATTTATGTATGGACCATTGGCTCTAATATCCCCCTCTTCATAGCCCCACACCAATGCATATTTCTGTCTAGTGTACTCTTAGAAGGGGCCAGACTTTGTGAACATGGATGCCTGTTCTTCAGAGTTTATTTGTAGAATATGCTCCAAGCATTTGCTTCTCAAATTCTCCACTATTTGATAACAAATAAACCATAATGTAATAGGATTTTCATTTAGGTTTTTCCATTAAGACTTAGCCGTGGATTGTGATGGTATCTGGTTGAGGCCAGATCTGAGTTTCATTTTTACTTTGCTGCTGAAATTGTTGTATGATCTTGAGCCAATCATTGCACTGTTCTCAACACCAGTTTCCTCATCTGGAAAATGAGGGTGTTGGAGTAGATGATCAGTGAGCTTTCTCCCAGCTCTTAACATTCTGTACTTGTAGAGTTTTTATAATCAAACACAATTCTGTAAAAGAGAGAAAAGCAGTTGTCATGGAAACTGTTATTTAATACATAACGCTGTTTCTTAATCAGCCTGTTTTCCTTGAAGAAATTTGCGTCTCTTACGATGCAGGCCCAAAGATCTCCTAATCCTGCCTTTAGAAAGACTCAGATTTCAGTTCCTTTACTTACATCTCAATACAAGGAACCAGTTACTTAACTGCCCTGTGCCTAAATTGCTTTATTCTTAAAGTGGTATTGACAGGAATATTGAGTTCATAGTGTGGGACATCAGGCCTGATGCACAATAACAAAAATGTTAGTAATGATAATAATACCAATACTGATAATAACAAAAATAGCTAATGTTTATTATTTATTGATACTCTGTACCAGGCATTACTAAATGTATTAACTCATAGAAACCTCAAACTAACCCTATGGGATAAATATTACTATTAATTCCATAGTTAGATCAAGTTACTTACTTGTCCAAAGTCATACTACTTGAAAGGGGTGGAACCAGAATACCTGTGCAGGTAAATAGGCCAATTTCAGAGCCTACACTCTTAACCATTAATGTTTCTCAGTAACGCTGTTAATATATAATTGTGAATAACCAATATCTTTTATGGTCTTTGCTATATGCCTAAGTCTGTTCTATCCTGTGAGGTAGATGATATTATCATCTCTATTTTGTAGATTAAAAAACTGAGACCTCTAGAGGTTAATTAAAAACATATAGTTGGTAGTAGTGGAGGCAGAACTTGAACTCATGCAGTCTGGCTCCTGAGTCCTTGTTTTTAACCATGATATCTCAGTAAGAGTTATTACCCTATAGATAGTTCAGTTTCGTCTCCATGAATGATGTACCATGATTATAGCTCTACCCACTAGATGATGTGAGCCTTTGGCAGTCTTCTGGAGTTCTGGAGTTCGGTGTGCGTGTGTGTGTGTGTGTGTGTGTGTGTGTGTGTGTGTCTGTGTGTGTGTTTGAGATGGAGTCTTACTCTGTTGCCCAGGCTGGAGTGCAGTGGCATGATCTTGGCTCACTGCAACCTCTACCTCCCAGGTTCAAGCAATTTTTTCTTCCTCAGCCTCTTGAATAGCTGGGATTACAGGCACCTGCTGCTATGCCTGGCTAACTTGTATTTTTTAGTAGAGATGGGGTTTCTCCATGTTGGCCAGGCTGATCTCGAACTCCTGACCTCAGGTGAACTGTCTGCCTTGGCTCCCAAAGTGCTGAGATTACAGGCATGAGCCACCACACCTGCCTGAAGCTCTGTTTATGCTCTTCTCTGTTGATTCCCTGTTGTACCCCTAACCACCACATTCATTTATGGAAAAGCCAACCTGCTACACAAGTATTTTGCCATGTCTTACAAAATAAAACAAGAGGTGATAAGTACAAAAGTCTATGAATTTCAGGCCAGTAAGGTCTAAAATTTCAAATAACAAATACAGTCTATAAAACATTTGAGAGAGAGTTTGCTTCAGTGCTCTCAATACCCAAGTCATGTTTTTCAAATACTTTAGCACCTATTATCTAAGAGTGACATAGGAGAACTTCTTTAAAGATCAGATAGTAAATATTTTCAGCCTTAAGGGCTGTAAGGTTTCTGTCATGACTAACTCTGTTATAGTGCAAAAGCAGCCATAGATGATAGTAAACAAATGCATCTGTGTTTCAATAAAACTTTATTTACAAAAATAGATAGTGGGCCAGATTTGGCCCAGGAGCCATTGCTTACTGACCTCTATTTTAAGAGAGAGATAGCCTACTGCTACGGTATTTAATACCAGTGAATTTTGGGATCAGTGGCCTCTTGCAGGTACATAAAAACAATGGTAATGACATGTTTATTTTCTCCTTCCCTCCTCATTTTTAATGAGACCTGATCTTCTTGTTCCACATTTACTAAATTAGGTACTGGCAAAATGTGGTAGTGTAGGCTTACACTATTCACAATGCTCTCTGCCACTTGACTCAATATATTGAAATTTGACTTTAGAGACAGACTTTCAGCAGTAGGAAACAATGCTGACAAAACAACTTTTATTTTCATTATTTATTTATTTTTGTTTTTTGAGATGGAGTTTCACTCTTGTTGCCCAGGCTGGGGTGCAATGGCATGATCTTGGCTCACCACAACCTCCACCTCCTGGGTTCAAGTGATTCTCCTGCTTCAGCCTCCCTAGTAGCTGGGATTACAGGCACCTACCAACACTCCCAGCTAATTTTGTATTTTTTCAGTAGAGATGGAGTTTCTCCATGTTGGTCAGGCTGGTCTTGAACTCCTGATATCAGGTGATCTGCCCGCCTCAGCCTCCCAAAGTGTTGGGATTACAGGTGTGAGCCACCACACCTGGCAACAAAACAACTTTTAAAATATCATATGGAATGAAAATGTGGATATGTGCTGTTTTGAGCTATCTCAAATCTTTTTGCTAAATAAAATAAACTATTTTAAATAAGGACAATGGAACACAATTTTTAAATATTTTAAGGCATTTCAAGTGGGCCTTAAAATATAACAGTGGGCCTTTAGAGGGATTTTCATTAATTATTAACCATATCAGAAATGTAATTGTCAGTGTTGAAATTAGTCAAGATCAGCTTTATAACTCAAATCACATAAATAACATATATGGGTTCTATGAATTAATCATTGTAAATTTGATTAAAAAGTTACATTTTAAAGTTCATGCAATTTAATGTCATGTTGTTTCTGTTTTTCAAAAATTTGTTAAACCAAGAGTCTATAGAGGCACATTGTGTGGCTAAAGATCTAACTGCACCATTATTAGCATAGAACTGTAGTCCGTAAATAATTAGTGGCTTGCATTCTGAAGTTAGTTCTGATGAATTTTTAGACTTCTCTGATTAACATTTGTCTTATGGTCAGTTAAGGAAATTAAATATCAATTAAGGAAATTCAGACAGGGCTACCTTCATAGTCTCTCTCCTCTACAGGGCCCCCATGACCACTGCCTTGGAGGCCATGCTGACTCTGGGGAAGGCCTATCAGTGGCTGTGACCTGGGTTAAGCTGATGGACCAGGGGTATTTTTTAGAATATTCAGCAGATTAAGGAGAGATGGGGGCCTGTATTTGTTTTTATTGCTTCTGTAACAAATTACCACATACTCAGTGGCTTTAAATGTCACCAATTTATCTTACATTTCTGTGAGTTAGATATCTGGTACAGGTCTCACTGGGTCAAAATCAAGTTGTTAGCTGGGCTGTGTTCCTTCTGTCTTTCTGGAGGCTCTGGGGGAGAATCTGTTTCACTACTTTTGTTTTTTGAGACAGAGTCTTGCTCTATCACCCAGGCTGGAGTGCAGTCGCATGATCTTGGCTCACTGTTACCTCTGCCTCCTGGGTTCAAGTGATTCTCCCACCTCAGCCTCCCGAGTATCACACCGCAACCTCCCAAGTAGCTGGGATTACAGGTGCACACAACCATACTAAACCAAATTTAGTATTTTTAGTAGAGATGGGGTTTCACCATCTTGGCCAGGCTGATCTCAAACTCCTGACCTCAGGTAATCTGCCCGCCTCGGCCTCCCAAAGTGCTGGGATTGCAGGCATGAGCCACCATGCCCAGCCTCAGTGTCTTTTTCAGCTTTTAGAATTGCCACATTCCAAGATTCATGGCCCCTCTTTCATGTTTGAAGCCAGCAATATAACAACTCTCTGATCCAAGCCACCAAAGTTTCTCTGCTTTTGAGGACTCATGTGATTAGATTGCCCCCCTTCCTTTTGGATATTTCAGAATAATCTCTCCATTTCGAAGTCCTTAATCAAATCTGCAGAGTCCCTGTTGGTCCCATGTAAGGTGACATATTCACAGGTTCCAGAGATTAAGAGTTGGACATTTTAACAGAGCCATTATTCTGTCTACTACACAACCAGAATTCAGTGTATTGCATTCACTGTCAATGCTTCCTCTGTTTACCACCCCATCTTCTCATTTTTCAGCTTCTTGTGTTCTGATACGCATTTCTGTCTCAGTCTACTTTATAGCTTGTTCTTCTCAGTTCTCAATTTCTCTGACCTTCCTTTAGCATGCAGTCCAGTGGACTCCCTTCTCCTGCTGAGAGCAGTATTGCTGGTCAGGCTCCCTGGGTTCAAAGCTAGGCTGTGCCTCATAAACATGACCTTTGGTAAGTTATGCACTATCTCTGTAACTCAATTTTCTCATCTGTAAAAGGAAGATAAAGAATGTGTCTGGACTACATATGATTGATGTAGTGATTACATGAATTAATATATTCATCACTCTTAGAACAATGCCTGGTACACAGTAAACCATGGATATATGCTAACTTTTGTTGCTGTGACTTTGGTTACTCTCCTTTTGGTTGCTGGTAGAAGTTCTCTCAATATTTTATCTGAGATTTCTTGTCTCTTCTTCAGAAATTGCAGCCTCTTCAAACCTTTAGCATTCATCACTAGGCAAAGAACTCCAGCTAGATGCATTTCCAAGCTACATACCTTTATTTCTGGCAGTACTAGGTGAACGTTTTTGTTTGAATGTCCTAGGGGAGCCACAAAGCTGAATTTAACATCTTGCCATTGGTGCTCTTATTTCTATTACTGTCCTTAGATCCAAAGTCAATTTTTATTCTTTCCCTCTCATTTACCACTAAACATCAAATAAGTTATCAAATACTACAGAGTCTACTTTCAAACTATCTTTTAATCTATTTGTGTCTCCACTTCCACTGCTCTGATCCAGGCTTCTATGACTATTACCCTGATTTACTGCTCCAGTTGAAGTAGAACAGTATTCTTAAACCTTTGCTCTGATTATGCAACCCCCCCAGGCCCACCCCTCCCTTCCACCTTGCTCACATGTCTTAAGTGATTCCCCACTGTCTTAGCATGGAGACCTCATCCAGTGCAGCATATAAGTGAGTTTTCTTCAGGAATTCCCTAAAAATTTAAAAATTTCATACAAAAGTAAGTTGTCAGTATCATTGCTTTCAATCTCAACAGCCAGTTACTGCTTATGCATCTTAAACATGCTTGGAAAAGGACACGTTTTCTTTTCATGAATGAGCTTTGTTCCTTCATACCGGAACCTTCACCACAGGGCATGATCTTCTCCTCCGTCTCTGCCTATGAGAAATTCACCCAGCAATGAGGCTTAGTGACAATACCCACCACTCTCTTTGTGAAGCCTTCCCTTGTAGCCTTTCCCCGAACCCTGTAAGTCAGAGGTCAGCAAACCACAGCCCACAGGCCAAATCCAGTGCATTGCTTAGTTTTATAAGTTTTATTAGAACTCAGTCACACTCACTGATTTGTGTATTGTCTCTGGCTGCTTTCGAGTCTACAATAGCAGAGTTGAGTAGCTGCAATAGAGAGCATATGGCCCACAAAGCCCAACATAAATCATAAGTTACTATCTGGCTCTTTACAGAAAAAAATGTGCTGACCCTTTTCTCCCCTTGGAGATTACATCGTCTACCTTGTGCATCTTTGACATCTCCTTCTCTTAGAGTCAATTCTGTACAACTTTCTTTCCTGGCAAGAACAATCTCCTCTCGTAGACATAGATTCTGCCTTTATCATGCTTGTTTCTGTCCTTGGGCCTCTCAGGGGTAGGGCTCGGTAGTTGTTGGTGGCAATAGATTACTCTGTAAAAAAAAAAGAAAAAGTTAAACTACATTTTGCCCACTTGCCTAAGTGACCAAAATCTTATATAAAGCAAAGAAGTGTTCCCTTAGGGGGTTAGTGCTTCTCGTTTCATGTTTCTGGTAGTAAACCATTTCATGTTTCGCTTCTAGAAGCACTTTTTTGACTGCCAAGGTAAGCTGCAAAATTGAGTCCAAGGATATTAAGAAATAATATTCCTAAGCTATTTAAGCAGCTCACTTGGTGATCTCATCTAATAAGTGGTTCCACTGAAATTTAGGATTGCAGAGTATACTTTTTCATGATGTGTGGGTTTCGCCATGTGAAATAGATACCTAGTTCCTACTGAGCTGTTTTTGTTGACTACCTAGGGTGTGATAATATTTGACCATGCTACTCTCTTATGAAAACTGCCAAATAGTTAAATTTGTTTTAGGAAAACCAGAGATGCTTCACTTGCTCCTAAAGGAGAAATCGAATGACCTTGGGTTTCTTTCTTTTTTTTCTTTCTAAAACCCAGGAAGTACTGATGTCATGTCCTTCTGCATAGTGCCTTAGCTGTCCTTGCGTTTGCTGCTTTAGTACTGGGGAATGCCTCTGTCAGACAGTGAGCTCATGAGTGCAAGGATTCTCTCTTTTAATTTCTGAATCCTCAGTGTTTGGCACAGAGAACGTTCTTGACAAATATTTATTAAGTGAATAAATCAGCAAATAATTGAAGATCTCAGAAAGAACCTTTTCCCCAAGGTACTACTTTTTTTTTTCTATGCTCACACAATGTGTTTTACTCACTTTACAAAAAATGTATTTATTTATTATACTCTAAGTGGTGTGGGGTACATGTGCAGAACGTTCAGGTTTGTTACATAGGTATACAAGTGCCACGGTGGTTTGCTGCATCCATCCCCGTGTCATCTACATTAGGTATTTCTCCTAATGCTATCCCTCCCCAATCCCACCACCCTCTGCTATCTCTCCTCTAGGCTTCAGCCCCCAATAGGCCCCTGTGTATGATGTTCCACTCCCTGTGCCCATGTGTTCTCATTGTTCAGCACCCACTTATGAGTGAGAACATGTGGTGTTTGGTTTTCTGTTCTTGTGTCTGTTTGCTGAGAATGATGGTTTCCACCATAAACTTATAATTGCCTACTTCTATCTAGTTCACATCCTTAAATATCACCTGTGAGAATCTCCTGTTGTGATGATACAGAGTTTATGTCTAACTATGAGAGGTCAAGGGTGGTTGTGCCTAAGTCCACAGAACATAAGGAAAACCCTTACACTTTTGTGAGGTGACAGGAAATCAGTATCTGCTCTTTAAGTATTTCCCTTAGTGAGAATGGAAAGATTTAGGATAAATTAAGTATTACAGGGTGAGACAAAGTGAGAATTTCAGGATTTAGATTGGCATTCAGAGCAGGGAGGGGAAAAAGATGATCCAAATTGACACAAAATGAGAAAATCTTGGAAATAAAGGTAAATGGTAGAAATGTGATGTATTTAAAAACCTTCCAAGGAGGTTTTCAGTATGTTCTTGTTGATTTATAGGATGTAGAACCATTAAGTGTTAAAATGGAAAGGGGTGGATTTCCAAGACTCTCACAGTCAAGGTTCAGTTAGGAAACAGAATTCCAACAAACAAACAGATTTAAATAAAGAAGCTTCTTATGTTACAAAGGAGTGGCTGGGTTATAGAAATTAACAAGAGATGGTGAAGCACTCAGGATCTAGCAAGTTTGAGGAGCCTCTATAAAACATGCCTCAAGAGGCAAGGGCAGTATTGGAGCCACGCAAGAGCAGGAGCCACAGGAAAGGGGCTACCCAACAGGAATAGACCTTGCAGAGGACTTTCCAAATGGCAAGAGCCTTCACAAGTGCTGACAGAGAAAGGAAGCAGGGAAGAAGTAACTCAGCCTCTTTTTCCTCCCAACCTTTAGCTCCTTCTTGTGCCTCTATTGACTGAGGCCAACTGGAGGCCTGTGTGGGAGCCCAGATGATGAAGGAGTCACCCTCCCAGGACACAGAGCAGGTGGAGAATGGATTTGAGGCAGATGGAGACCAACAAAATATCACCAGAACAGGGATCATCTGCAGCCTTTCAGTTTACAAATGAGGAAAATGAGGCCCAGATTGGGGGAAATGAACACCTTGAAATTCATCCCTTCAGCCTTAACACTTAATGTTCTATATCCTCATATATCCGTGTTCAAATGACAAAGATAATCAATAAGGATTGACTGAATAAATGGAAGAATTAATGAATTTAAGGAATAAATAATTTTGCATATAATAAAATCCATTTTTCACCAGCATGTTTGCTATATAGCATTCTAACCTATCAGTGGACCATAACGTATTTAACTATTGCCCTATTAACAGTTATTTTTCTAGTTTCTAATATTACTATAATCATAATACTTATTATAGTTATAATGTCAGTATTATTCATTATCATTGTGATACCATTTATTGAGTATGTCAGGCACCATGCTATGTGAATACATATAAATTTTTAGCCCTTTTATAAATCTTTGAAGTATGAATTTAAACTCCCATTTTGCAAAAGAAAAAATTGAAGCTTACATGTTAACTCAATTATAACTCATCAAAAGTTCTACAGCTACTAAAAGATAGACCCAGAATATGCACCAATATTCATTCAACACTAAAGTCCATCTCTCTATTGCTTCCCTATGTTATAAAAAATTTTGAATGGTACACTTTCTTACATAAGTCTTAGTATGTCTTATCATTTTCTTGAGATAACTTCCTAGAAGTGGCATTATTGGATCCAAGGAGATGATCCTATTTTTAAGTAGTAAGAAATAACATTTAGTTGCAATTTGAAGTATATTAAATACCTGAGAGAGAAACCTCCTTATTTCGGTACAAAAGTTTTAGTTTTTTCAAATGATCTGATTGCAAATGGTGAGGTAGCCATGTCTAAGAGCCCCCATTTTCTTATGTTTTTTACCAACAGTGGATAGCATCTTTTTTAAAAAAAATTTTTAGAGCAGTTTTAGGTTCACAACAAAATTGACTGCCAAGTACAGAAAGTTCTTACGGTTCTCTTGGCCCTACACATGCATAGCCTCCTCTTTTATCACCTTTCCACACCAGAGTGGTACAATTATTACAACTGGTGAACCTACATCAACACATCATCTCCCAGAGTTTGTAGTGTATATTAGCATTCACTCTTGGTATTGTATATTTTGTGGGTTTTGACAAATTTATAAAAATGTATATGTACCATTATAGCATTAAGCAGAGTAGTTTTATTGCCCTAAAAATCCCATGTGCTCTTCCTATTCCTCCCTCCTTCCTTCTTTCCTTCTGGCAACCATTGATCTTTCTATTGTCTCTGTAGTTTTCCCTTTTCTAGAATGCCATATGGTTGGAATTATGTAATATTAACCTTTTCAAATTGGCTTCTTTCACTTAGTTATGGTTCTTGAACATTTAAGGTAAGTAAATGGACACTTAAAGTTCCCACATGTCTTTTCATGGCTTGATAGTTCTTCCTGTTTTAATGCTTAATAATATTCCATTGTTTGAATATACCACAGTTTATTTGTCCGTTTACCTACTGAGGGGCATCTTGGTTGTTTCTAAGTTTTGGAAATTATGAATAAAGCTGCTATAAACATTCATGTGCAGATTTCTGTGTGAACATAAGTTTTCATCTCACTTGGGTAAATACCAAGGAACATGATTGCTGGATTGTATGGCAAAATTATGTTTAGTTTTGTAAGAAACTGCCACACTGTCTTCCAAAGTGGCCATAGCATTTTGTATCCCAACAGCAGTGAATGAAGGTTCCTGTTGCACTGTATTCTTGCCAGCATTTGATGTTGTCAGTGTTTTCGATTTTTACTATTCTAATAGGTGTGCAGTGATATTTCATTGTTGTTTTAATTTGCAATTAATTCCTCAATGACATCTACATTATTTTTAATTATATTTATTATTATGTACTTATTTTCCATTAACAAATACAAATTGTATATGTCTATCATCTTGTATACATTGTGGAATGGCTAAATCAAGCCAATTAATACATACATTATATCACATACTTATCAATTTTTGTAGTGAGAACACTTAAAATTACTGTTAGTGATTCTTAAGAATATAATACCTTGTTATTAAGTATGCCCACTATTTTGTATAATAGGTCCCCAGAACTTATTTCTTCTGTCTAAATGAAATTTTGTATCCTTTGACCAACATCTCCACAACTGAGCTCCCAACCTCACCTCCTGGTAACCACCATTTTACTCTCTTTGGTGCCATGAGTTCAAAATTCCACAAATAACTGAGATTATGTGGCATTTGTTTTCCTCTACCTGGCTTATTTTACTTAACGTAATGGCCTCCAGGTTCATTCATATTGTCATAAATAACAGGATTTCCTTTTTTTTTTTTCTATTTTTAAGGGTGAATAGTATGTCTTTGGATATATCCACTACATTTTCCTTATCAATTTTTCCATTGATAGATACTTAGATTCCATATCATGGCTGTATTTTGGCTATTGTGTCTAAAGTTGCAGTGACCATAGGAGTACTGATATGTCTTGGACATACTAGTTGCGTCTCCTTTGGCTATATACTACAACATTTAAAGAGTTTTAAATCAGTTTTTGTGAATTAAAAAAATTGCAGGTTATTTTTACTGTAGATGAACTTGTAGGGGTGAGGAAAGGAGAGTAGGAAGGCTAAGCTATTCAAGATTGTCTTCATTGACAACTTCCCCTTACTCACCCACTCTTCCAAGGTCTCAGCTAACATCCCAGGGACTGAACACTCTCCAAACACAATCAAGGCAATGAAAGTCTGGCATTTGAAAATATTTGAGTTTAGTTACCTATAGTCTTCCCTAGGTATCCCTAGACCAGATTAGTTTCTGGATAACCACCTCCCTCCCTGTCCCAGATACCAAAATGCTCAAGTCCCTTCTATGAAATGGGAAAGTGTACCTATGTGCATCCTTCCATATACTTTAAATAATCTCTAGATTACTTTCCTTCCTTCCTTCCTTCCTTCCTTCCTTCCTTCCTTCCTTCCTTCCTTCCTTCCTTCCTTCCATCCTTACTCTCTTTCTTTCTCTCTCTCTCTTTCTCTTTCTTTCTTCCCTCCCCTCCCCTTTCTTAGAGTCTCTCTTTGTCACAAGGCTGGAGTGCAGTGGCGCGATCTTGGCTCACTGCAACCTCCACCTCCTGGTTCAAGTGCTCCTCCTGCCTCAGCCTCCCGAGTAGCTGGGACTACAGGCATGTATCACCACACCCAGCTATTTTTTTTGTAATTTTAGTAGAGATGGGGTTTCACCATGTTGGTCAGAATAGTCTCCATCTCTTGACCTCGTGCTCTGCCCACCTTGGCCTCCCAAAGTACTGAGATTACAGGTGTGAGCCACCGAATGTAGCCTAGATTACTTATAATACCCAATACAATGTAAATGCTGTGTAAATAGTTGTTATACTATATTTTAAATTTTATTTTCCTTTATTATTATTGGCTTAATTGTAGTTTTTTTTTTTCCTGAATATTTTCTATCCAAGGTTGGTTTGGTCCACAGACATGAGACCTGCAGATAAGGAGGGCTGACTGTACTTTGGTAACAGTCCTGCCCACTCCCTGCCACCTGCACCTCCCTCCATTTCTTTCTAGAACTGTTTTCATTAGTGTCTACTGTGAGCTAGACATTGTGATAGGCGTGAAATAAGATACAGTCCTGGCCCTGCATTCAGGGGACAGATATGCAGACAGTTACAACGCAGGTGAGTAGGTCTTGGTATAGGTATGTACCGGGTGCTAACAGAGTGCAGGGGAGGGACATGTGAGCTGAGGGTTTTGGGCATGCTTGGTAGAGTTGGGAGTTGGTAATAATGGGATTTCTCCAGAAGGGTGACGGATAAGCTGATCTTAGAAGAATGTATTAGATTAGAGCTATGAAAGAGCATTTTAGACAAGAAGGAGGATTTTTTTTTTTTTTTAAAGGAACTCACTACTTAGGATTAAACTGTAAGCACCAGCACTGTTTCATTTTCACCTTAAGGAGACCATTATTGGGGCTGTGTTCATCAAGTCTTTGCTGTGAACCAACAACCCCAAATCTCAGTGGTTCACAGCCAGAAACGATTGTCTTTTCATTCAGGGGTTTTTCAAGCAGCTGTTGTTTGCCTGATTTTGACTGGTATGAGTGAGGCCTGGTCCAGGTTGCAGATCAGGTTTGAGTTTGTTCTTGTGTTTCCTTCTGGGACCCATGGCTAGTTGGGACACGTGCTTTTTATGATAATAGCAGAAGCAAAAGAGAAACAAGCCTAAACCACACAAGCACATTTCTGTTTTCATCTGTTTGCTAACATCCTTTGGCAAAAGCACGTCATGATGGCCAAGTCCAAAACCAGTGGAGCACAGAATACACTTTCTCTCTCTGTTGGGAAGTATGAACAAGTCATGCAGCAGAGAGAATGGATGAAATACGAATCAGGGGCCATAATCTACTCTGCCACTGCAGTTTCCTGAAATGAAGTCCTTCTAATAGAATTCGGTAGCAGAGGGAAAAAGGGAGACTCTCACTCAGCTTTGGCAGCAGGAAAGAGTTATAAAAGCAGGAATAAGTTATAAAAAGTCTGTAAAGAGTCTAGAGGAGGATTTGAAGGAGAGAAAGCACCAATAATCGAACAGCAGCACTTTATCTGAATTTAAGTAATGGTGGTCAAACATTCTTACAGGCTCTTACCCTTCCTGATCTATAAATTCTGGTTTAGCATTTTGGTTTCTTTTCAAAGCACTTAAACGCTCAGTTAATGTGGCTTTAGACATAATTGTAACAAAATTCCAAATGACAACATCTTGGCAGAAAGTTCTTTCTGGCTTTGATGTGTTGGTACTGCCAGATTTTTGTGCCACGCTGATGCTAATCTGTCAAATAGCCTGACACAAAGTGAGAAGAGAAATAAAAGGAAGCATGACAGGGCCAAGGACCTGGTGTGGTGGAGGATGGTTGGGCAGTAGCAAATCCTCTCATCAGCCCTACCGAGACTAAGCGACACCCTGTCTTTAGGTCTCCAGGGTGGGGGGGTCCTACGTGGGTGAGAGCTCATGCCACTCTCAGGAATGCACCTACCCCTAGTTACCCGACAATTCTGATGCTCAAAGCCCCTCCAAACGTGTTTTCTCTGGGTCCACCTGAGCTCACTTAACTAAGATAGCACAAATTCTGCCCCCCCGCCCCCATAGGAACATGCCTAAGCTGTTGTCAGATGAGGTGCTTCCTTTTCTGCATGTATTCCTATGTGTTTGAGCTTCTTCCTCCCTCAGATGTGGGAGGGTATCAGTCTATTTTGTAAATATTTTGTAAAGTGTTCTTTGAGCCAAAAAAGAGAGGATATTAGAAAAGCTCCAGAAAGTTTGGGAAAGTAAATTCAGACCTGAGAGTAACCAAGAGAGTTCCCATCTTTCTTCTGGTCAGTATTCTAAGAAGGTGAAGCCCTGGATTTACCCTTCACTTTGTAGTTGAAGAGGAAACTAGAAATAAATACTCCCTTCTACAAGGTTTTTTTTCCCCCCTTAATTAAGAATAGATGAGTCTTATGTTTTGTGTGTGGTGGTGACATTCAAAACATAGTTTTTCAGTGTTTTGAAAAGTAATTTACCTAAGAAATGACAAGAAGAGTAATGCAACACATAGACAGCATTGCTGCGAGTTGTAAAACATTGACGGAACGACAAATGTTCCTGTGGCATAGAGTCCTTCTGAATCACAGAAGTGACATTTGGATGAAAGCAAATCATTTTTACCCAGGCACACTGCTAACTGTGCAGTGAAGCCAGAAATAGTGCACCTTGGAAGTGGGCCAGAGAGAAGGAACACCTAAGAATTGTATGTTATTCAGAAAAATTCTCACTTTTTAGGTAGGATTTTTGAGGAGTAAAGAAAATATTTGAGAGCCTTAAAGAAAATCTGAGCTTTGATTTTTATTTATTAAAATATGAGTCATGTATTGTGATTCCATGGACTCATCATGTGTCTCGAGAGAAAACTCAGACCAAGCAGGAAACGTAGGCTTGATGTTTAGAGTAAAATGGGAGGCGTGACTTGGGGAGCTGATCACATAGAGATTACAGATGGAGATATGGAGTGCATAAGATCCCAAGGATGGACAGGATGGAGAGAAGAAAAGGCCAAAATCAAAACTTTGGAAAATGCCCACTGTGGTGGGCTGATAATGGCTGCCAAATATCTGTCCACATTCTAATTCCCAGAACCTGCCAATGTTACCTTATTGGAAAAAGAGTCTTTGCATATGTGATTTTGTTAAGGATCTTGAGATAGGGAGCTTATCCTCAATTATCCAGGTGGTCCCTAAATGTCATAACCAGTGTCCTTATAAGAGAGAGGCAGAGGGAGATTAGATACAAACACTGAGAAGGTGATATAATGACAGAGACAGAGATTGGAGTGATGTTATCACAAGGCAAGGAACCCCAAGGAATGCTGGCGCCCATGAGAGGCTGAAGGAGGCAAGGAGTGGATTCTCCCCCAGAGCTTCTGTCTTTGCTTTTCTGAGTCTTGATGGTCTAGAGGTGTTCAGCTTGCACTTCTGTGGAACATACAGCAGTGCACAGAGCCCTGCTGACACCGTGGTGTGGGACACCTGGCCTCCAGAACTGTGGGATGATAAAATCCTGTTTGAACCCATCTGGGTTGTGGCAATTTGTTTCATCAGGCTTTGGAAACTAATATACTCACTTTTGGGAACAGGAACAAAAAGAATTTAAAAAGGTAAGGGGAGGTGGCAAGAAGCTTAAGTGTCATGAAAACGAAAGCCAAAGCAAGAGCTTAAAAACAGATGAGCAGAGGCAATGGTGTAAATGCCAGAGCCTAGAGCCTAATGGGTAAAGACAAAGACTAAGGAGAATCATTGATATGATAGAAGCTAATGATGGCAGCTAACTTGTACTGAGCACCCATTATGCTGGACACTGGCATAAGCACTCTGTAGGTATAAACTCAATTCCCACAAAACCCTCTGAGGTATGAATTATTGTTACCCCATTTTACAGGTGAAAAAACCGAGGCAAAAAAGTAAATAAATGCATTAAGTAACATAGGTAGTAAGTGGTGTGGCCAAGAATTCTGTAGTAAGAATTATGTGAGCCCAGAATTCTGACTACAGCTTCCACATTTAGACCACTACTTTGTACTAACCTCACCTTATTCCCCAAGGTGTGTGTTTCCCAAGGTTATGACTTTAGGTATTTTATCAAGTAAGGTAAATGCTATGTCTCAAGAGGAAAAGGCATTTTTGTAACTGTGATTTGAGGGTGGAAAGGAGGAGGATTAGAAACTTTATATCACCTGGGCCCCATCTTCTCAGCTGAGTTGGAGAGGAAGCTCTCTGACGAGGCTGAGGGAGGCAGCTAAGTTTCGGGCCTCAAGGAGCCTAGGAAAGACCGTGAGGATACAATAAAACAGGAAGCACTAAATGAAAAATTTTCTGCACAGGTAAGCATGCTCAGTGCCATTTCCTTGGCTGGCTTTTGGCACTGTGCCCTGTTTATGCCCAAGGTGTCTGCACCATGTAGTATGCAAAGTGCAGAGGGAAAAGGGACTGAAAGGGGATCATCAACCCACATCTGCCCTATGGAAACTACTTTGTTCAGAGGTGAGGAAGGAATCAGAAAAGTGCACAATATGACCTTTGCCATTAGAGACTCTTGAACGTTTGAGAAATGGACCATCCATATACTGGCAGATGAATGAGAGTTCAAGGGCATTGCATGATAAGGGCTAATTGCAAGATTAGAGACTGAAGTTTGACTGGAGTGGGTCAGAGGAACTGAAGTGTGTGAAGGGGAAGGTACAGCTCTAGCTAGTTCTTACTGACTAAGGTCTTTGACAGATGATCAAGAATCAGGAGGACATTTCAGCCTGGATGATGCCATGAACCAAGCATGGGAGAGAGAAGAAACAGATGGTTCTTTAAGAGCTTAGGTCAAAGGACTGTTAACATTCTGTACCTTCCAATCTATCCCCCTCCTCCCCACAAGGATACGTTTCTGTTAAGTTACGATTCAGAACCACTACATGCTTAAAACAGTTAGTGTTTATATTGGTATTGAATCCATTAGACTGCATGGCCTAGTGGAAAAAGGCAGGGTTAAAATATCAGTTAGTCACTTTGTTGTGTGACCTTGGTCAAGTAACTTCTTAAGCCTCAGATTTCCCATTTGTAAAATGTAGATACCAATTCTGTGTCTTTTATGGTTGTGATGAGGCATTAATGGGGTAATGATCAATATCTAGTGTAGTGCCTGACATTTTTTTTTTTTTTTGAGACGGAGTTTCGCTCTTGTTACCCAGGCTGGAGTGCAATGGCGCGATCTCGGCTCACCGCAACCTCCGCCTCCTGGGTTCAAGCAATTCTCCTGCCTCAGCCTCCCGAGTAGCTGGGACTACAGACACGTGCCACCATGCCCAGCTAATTTTTGTATTTTTAGTAGAGACGGGGTTTCACCA